>JAXIVJ010000388.1:227500-247500 GCA_036785665.1 Chirona hameri
TCGTGTGTCGTGTGTCGTGTGTCGTGTGTCGTGTGTCGTGTGTCGTGTGTCGTGTGTCGTGTGTCGTGTGTCGTGTGTCGTGTGTCGTGTCTGTCTCTGTCTGTCTGTGTATGTATCTGTGTATGTTTCTACCCATCGCTAACACTGCTTATCTGTCTGTACGCGTGTCTGTCCGCAGGCGAACCTGCTGGCGTCTGGTGCCGCCGACTCGGAGCTCTACATCTGGGACCTGAACAGTCCCAGTACTCCAATGACACCCGGAGCCAAGGCACAGCCGCCTGAGGACGTGTCGGCGGTCTCCTGGAACCGACAGGTAACTGGTACTGGTACTGGTACTGGTACTGGTACTGACACTGACACTGACACTGACACCGACCACTGCCACTGACACCGACACCGACCACTGCCACTGACACCGACACCGACACCGACACCGACACCGACACCGACACCGACACCGACACCGACACCGACACCGACACCGACACCGACACCGACACCGACACCGACACCGACACCGACACCTGACACCTGACACCTGACACCTGACACCTGGCACCTGACACCTGACACCTGACACCTGATACTGACACCTGATACTGACACCTGACACCTGACACCGACACTGACACTTGACACTTGCCACTGACACTGACACTTGACACTGACACTGACACTGACACTGACACTGACACCGACACACCGACACACTGACACCTGACACCGACACCTGACACCTGACACTGTCACTGCCACTTGACACTTGACACTTGACACTGACACTGACACTGACACTGACACTGACACTGACACTGACACTGACACTTGACACTTGACACTTGACACTTGACACTTGACACTTGACACTTGACACTTGACACTTGACACTGACACTGACACTGACAATGACACTTGACACTGACAGACACTGACACTGACACTGACACTGACACTGACACTGACACTGACACTTGACACTTGACACTTGACACTTGACACTTGACACTTGACACTTGACACTTGACACTTGACACTTGACACTTGACACTTGCTACTTGACACTGACACTTGCCACTGTGTCTGGCACTGACACTGACACTGTCACTGACACTGACACTGACACTGACACTGACACTGACACTCACTGACACTCACTGACACTGACACTGACATTGACACTGACACTGACACCGGCACCGACACTGACACTGACACTGACACTGACACTGACACTGACACTGACACTGACACTGACACTGACACCGACACCGACACCGACACCGACACCGACACCGACACCTGACACTTGACACTGATACTTGATACACTGACACACTGACACCAACACACTGACACCGACACACTGACACCGACACACTGGCACCTGACACCGACATCTGACACCTGACACCTGACACTGGCACTGTCACTGCCACTTGACACTTGCCACTGCCACTGTCACTGACACTGACACCGACACCGACACCGACACCGACACCGACACCGACACCGACACCGACACCGACACCGACACCGACACCGACACCGACACCTGACACCTGACACCTGCCACTTGACACTGATACTTGACACACTGACACACTGACACCGACACACTGACACCGACACACTGACCCCGACACACTGACACCGACACACTGACACCGACACACTGACACCTGACACCGACACCTGACACCTGACGCTGGCACTGACACTGACACTTGATACTTGATACTTGACACTTGACACTGCCACTGCCACTGACACTGACACTTGCCACTTGACACTGACACTGACTGACACTGACTGACACTGACACTGACACTGACACTGACACTGACACTGACACTGACACTGACACTGACACTGACACTGACACCGACACCGACACCGACACCGACACCGACACTTGACACTGACACTGACACTGACACTGACACTGATACTCTGACACTGACACTGACACTGACACTTGACACTGACACTGACTGACACTGACACTGACACTGACACTGACACTGACACCGACACCGACACCGACACCGACACCGACACCGGACACTTGACACTTGACACTGACACTTGACACCGACACCTGACACTTGACACTTGACACTTGACACTTGACACTGCTACTTGGAACTGCCACTGCCACTTGACACTTGACACTTGACACTTGACACTTGACACTTGACACTTGACACTTGACACTTGACACTGACACTGACACTGACGTGTGACACTGACGTGTGACACTAACGTGTGCCACTTGACACTGTGTCTGACACTGACACTTGACACTGACACCGTGACACTGTGTATATTCTGCCTGTGTTGGCAATGTGCTGGCGTCGTTATTTTGTGAGCGCGATGCAAGGCATGCAGCCGGTGACCTGGGCGACTCCGTTGGAGAGCGTCTGGCTCGGCATCGAGTTAGCGTCTGGTTACTGGTGAGTTCGGATCCCACGCTTGGGTCGTCTTGGGAGACCCCGACGATACATGACGACAGTCGCGTCGTCGTGAAGCCTCAACACTACCTGATCCATGCGGGAGGTTTCAGTTACTTAACACGCGCACTGGAGAGAGGTGTGCCACCAACGCGCACTGGAGAGGGGGCACTTTTGTCCCCCCCCCCTTGCTCTGAGATCTCCGAAAGTATGGGAGCTAGAACGATCAAAACTTACAGGGTAGGTAGGTCCTATGATGATCTACATTTGCTGAAATTTAGATGACCTTTGGTACTGGTATCTTCAAGGTCGAACGAGATCACGAAGGTCAAATCTGGCCAAATGTCACCATTTTGGGAATTTGACCTCTGTGACGTCAGTCATGTCACAGCCACGTCACGTTTGAATCATCCCGATCCGACTGCTGGTTCCGAAGATATCGCTTCGCCGCCCTCGATTCTGGCCGATATCTCGGCATTTCAAATCCATATATTTATATCCATTTGCGCTGGTTTGGTCCTCGTTCAGAAGCAGGTTACCGTCCGCACCTTGTTGGGGGAGACAGGACGTCGCGAAACAGGCCCACTATCTCACGTAGATCTACCGATTGTTCCCTGTAGACCTGCGACTTTCCTCTTATTTTCGGGCCACACGCCCGGTGCAGGCCTGCTTTATGTAACATACAATTGTCTGGTTTTAAGCGGAATGTGTTTGGCATATCTTTATTCTTTTTTGTGTTAATTCTTTTATTATTTTATTATTTTCCGAAGAGGTGATCGCCATTCGCCCAGTAACTATTTTTCATCTCGCTATTTTGCAGATATCATAACTGAGAACAAAGGCGCAGACTTCGCACTGCGCAGTGCGCTGGCCGCCGAGTATGCGCACATGTACATTGTTCAAAGACTGGACTGACGGGATGTCCTTGGCTGTGTGTAATTCAAACTGCATTGCATTTCAATGATGATGCGTACAATCGTCTGGCTGCGAAGTATGCAGCATTCAACAGATTATACAGAACTGTTTATTGGTGATTTTGTGTTGTTGTTGTTGTTGACTGGGCCTTATCCATTCAAAAGACATTTCCTGAACCTGCACATATGCTGTGTTTCGGTGGAACGCAATAGGGACCCACGCTAGTGGCAGCACGCCTTATTTTAGTTCGCATCAGTTCTCACATAGTTCATAGTCAAGGGCGGATTCAGGATATTTTAGGAGGGGTGGCCGCAGGCCAATTTAGGGGCGCCTTCCAAAAATATAGGGTCGCCTTCCAAAGAAAGGGCGCCGTCACTGGCCTGAAGGGCGCCGTCACTGGCGGGAAGGGCGCCGTCAATGGCTGGAAGGGCGCCGTCAATGGCCGAAAGGGCGCCGTCAATGGCCGAAAGGGCGCCGTCAATGGCCGGAAGAGCGTCTCGGGTGAAAAGGACCAGGTCATGACCTGTATGACCTGATACTCTGTAAGTTACTTTCAACAGAGCGTCCAAGCGGTCCATAGGGACGCTGCGTGCTCACGGGCTGTCCATCACCGGGCGCCCGACAGACAGCCCGTGGGGCGCCCTTCTGGCGGGGTGGGGGCGACCGCTGCGGCCACCCCTGGTCCGCCCCTGTTCATAGTTACATCATTAGCTCTCACATAGTTCTCATTTTAGCTCGAAATTTCCGCAGCTCCACCCCCAAACACCGATAAACTCGTATACAACCCCCCCCCCTCCGTTCGCGCCCGTTTTCACGTCACCGACTCCGGGCGCCATCTAATCGAGTCGTTTCGGCGCCCTAAAGCCCTCATCATCGTCATCGTCACCGATTTGAAACGCTCGCCATGACTGTGTGCCTTGTCGGGGGGGGGGGGGGGGGGGGGGGGGGGGGGTCGTCATTTCTCGCCACGTCGCCGGGTCGTCATTTCTCGCCACGTCGCCGGGTCGTCATTTCTCGCCACGTCGCCAGGTCGTCATTGCTCGCCACGTCGCCGGGTCGTCATTTCTCGCCACGTCGCCAGGTCGTCATTGCTCGCCACGTCACCGGGTCCGTCACCGGGTCGTCATTGCTCGCCACGTCGCCAGGTCGTCATTTCTCGCCACGTCGCCGGGTTGTCTGTCCTGGGAATGTCTGCCGTCGCGTGCCGGACGGGCCACGGCGCCGCTGCTCGACCGGGCTTTCCTGGTGTGGCCAGCCGCCGGCCTCCGCCTTATATGGTGTGGCCACCGGGAGCAGTTTACAGGCAGAGTTCTACGGATAGGTTTTACGGACAGAGTTCTACGGATAGGTTTTACGGACATAATTTTACGGATAGGTTTTACGGACACAATTTTACGGATAGGTTTTACGGACATAATTTTACGGATAGGTTTTACGGACGGAATTTCGTTTTACGGACACAATTTTACGGATAGGTTTTACGGACGGAATTTCACGGATAGGTTTTACGGACGGAATTTCACGGATAGGTTTTACGGACATAATTTTACGGATAGGTTTTACGGACACAATTTTACGGATAGGTTTTACGGACGGAATTTCACGGATAGGTTTTACGGACATAATTTTACGGATAGGTTTTACGGACACAATTTTACGGATAGGTTTTACGGACGGAATTTCACGGATAGGTTTTACGGACGGAATTTCACGGATAGGTTTTACGGACATAATTTTACGGATAGGTTTTACGGACGGAATTTCACGGATAGGTTTTACGGACGGAATTTTACGGATAGGTTTTACGGACGGAATTTCACGGATAGGTTTTACGGACGGAATTTTACGGATAGGTTTTACGGACGGAATTTCACGGATAGGTTTTACGGACATAATTTTACGGATAGGTTTTACGGACACAATTTTACGGATAGGTTTTACGGACGGAATTTCACGGATAGGTTTTACGGACATAATTTTACGGATAGGTTTTACGGACACAATTTTACGGATAGGTTTTACGGACGGAATTTCACGGATAGGTTTTACGGACGGAATTTCACGGATAGGTTTTACGGACATAATTTTACGGATAGGTTTTACGGACGGAATTTCACGGATAGGTTTTACGGACGGAATTTTACGGATAGGTTTTACGGACGGAATTTCACGGATAGGTTTTACGGACGGAATTTTACGGATAGGTTTTACGGACGGAATTTCACGGATAGGTTTTACGGACGGAATTTTACGGATAGGTTTTACGGACGGAATTTCACGGATAGGTTTTACGGACACAATTTTACGGATAGGTTTTACGGACGGAATTTCACGGATAGGTTTTACGGACACAATTTTACGGATAGGTTTTACGGACGGAATTTCACGGATAGGTTTTACGGACACAATTTTACGGATAGGTTTTACGGACGGAATTTCACGGATAGGTTTTACGGACGGAATTTTACGGATAGGTTTTACGGACGGAATTTCACGGATAGGTTTTACGGACGGAATTTTACGGATAGGTTTTACGGACGGAATTTCACGGATAGGTTTTACGGACGGAATTTTACGGATAGGTTTTACGGACGGAATTTCACGGATAGGTTTTACGGACGGAATTTTACGGATAGGTTTTACGGACGGAATTTCACGGATAGGTTTTACGGACACAATTTTACGGATAGGTTTTACGGACGGAATTTCACGGATAGGTTTTACGGACACAATTTTACGGATAGGTTTTACGGACGGAATTTCACGGATAGGTTTTACGGACATAATTTTACGGATAGGTTTTACGGACACAATTTTACGGATAGGTTTTACGGACATAATTTTACGGATAGGTTTTACGGACGGAATTTCGTTTTACGGACACAATTTTACGGATAGGTTTTACGGACGGAATTTCACGGATAGGTTTTACGGACGGAATTTCACGGATAGGTTTTACGGACATAATTTTACGGATAGGTTTTACGGACACAATTTTACGGATAGGTTTTACGGACGGAATTTCACGGATAGGTTTTACGGACATAATTTTACGGATAGGTTTTACGGACACAATTTTACGGATAGGTTTTACGGACGGAATTTCACGGATAGGTTTTACGGACGGAATTTCACGGATAGGTTTTACGGACATAATTTTACGGATAGGTTTTACGGACGGAATTTCACGGATAGGTTTTACGGACGGAATTTTACGGATAGGTTTTACGGACGGAATTTCACGGATAGGTTTTACGGACGGAATTTTACGGATAGGTTTTACGGACGGAATTTCACGGATAGGTTTTACGGACATAATTTTACGGATAGGTTTTACGGACACAATTTTACGGATAGGTTTTACGGACGGAATTTCACGGATAGGTTTTACGGACATAATTTTACGGATAGGTTTTACGGACACAATTTTACGGATAGGTATTACGGACGGAATTTCACGGATAGGTTTTACGGACGGAATTTCACGGATAGGTTTTACGGACATAATTTTACGGATAGGTTTTACGGACGGAATTTCACGGATAGGTTTTACGGACGGAATTTTACGGATAGGTTTTACGGACGGAATTTCACGGATAGGTTTTACGGACGGAATTTTACGGATAGGTTTTACGGACGGAATTTCACGGATAGGTTTTACGGACGGAATTTTACGGATAGGTTTTACGGACGGAATTTCACGGATAGGTTTTACGGACACAATTTTACGGATAGGTTTTACGGACGGAATTTCACGGATAGGTTTTACGGACACAATTTTACGGATAGGTTTTACGGACGGAATTTCACGGATAGGTTTTACGGACACAATTTTACGGATAGGTTTTACGGACGGAATTTCACGGATAGGTTTTACGGACGGAATTTTACGGATAGGTTTTACGGACGGAATTTCACGGATAGGTTTTACGGACGGAATTTTACGGATAGGTTTTACGGACGGAATTTCACGGATAGGTTTTACGGACGGAATTTTACGGATAGGTTTTACGGACACAATTTTACGGATAGGTTTTACGGACGGAATTTTACGGATAGGTTTTACGGACGGAATTTCACGGATAGGTTTTACGGACGGAATTTCACGGATAGGTTTTACGGACGGAATTTCACGGATAGGTTTTACGGACACAATTTTACGGATAGGTTTTACGGACGGAATTTCACGGATAGGTTTTACGGACGGAATTTCACGGATAGGTTTTACGGACGGAATTTCACGGATAGGTTTTACGGACGGAATTTCACGGATAGGTTTTACGGACACAATTTTACGGATAGGTTTTACGGACGGAATTTCACGGATAGGTTTTACGGACGGAATTTCACGGATAGGTTTTACGGACGGAATTTCACGGATAGGTTTTACGGACGGAATTTCACGGATAGGTTTTACGGACGGAATTTCACGGATAGGTTTTACGGACACAATTTTACGGATAGGTTTTACGGACGGAATTTCACGGATAGGTTTTACGGACATAATTTTACGGATAGGTTTTACGGACGGAATTTCACGGATAGGTTTTACGGACGGAATTTCACGGATAGGTTTTACGGACACAATTTTACGGATAGGTTTTACGGACGGAATTTCACGGATAGGTTTTACGGACGGAATTTCACGGATAGGTTTTACGGACGGAATTTCACGGATAGGTTTTACGGACGGAATTTCACGGATAGGTTTTACGGACACAATTTTACGGATAGGTTTTACGGACGGAATTTCACGGATAGGTTTTACGGACATAATTTTACGGATAGGTTTTACGGACGGAATTTCACGGATAGGTTTTACGGACGGAATTTCACGGATAGGTTTTACGGACACAATTTTACGGATAGGTTTTACGGACGGAATTTCACGGATAGGTTTTACGGACGGAATTTTACGGATAGGTTTTACGGACGGAATTTCACGGATAGGTTTTACGGACGGAATTTTACGGATAGGTTTTACGGACGGAATTTCACGGATAGGTTTTACGGACGGAATTTTACGGATAGGTTTTACGGACGGAATTTCACGGATAGGTTTTACGGACGGAATTTTACGGATAGGTTTTACGGACGGAATTTCACGGATAGGTTTTACGGACACAATTTTACGGATAGGTTTTACGGACGGAATTTCACGGATAGGTTTTACGGACACAATTTTACGGATAGGTTTTACGGACGGAATTTCACGGATAGGTTTTACGGACATAATTTTACGGATAGGTTTTACGGACACAATTTTACGGATAGGTTTTACGGACATAATTTTACGGATAGGTTTTACGGACGGAATTTCGTTTTACGGACACAATTTTACGGATAGGTTTTACGGACGGAATTTCACGGATAGGTTTTACGGACGGAATTTCACGGATAGGTTTTACGGACATAATTTTACGGATAGGTTTTACGGACACAATTTTACGGATAGGTTTTACGGACGGAATTTCACGGATAGGTTTTACGGACATAATTTTACGGATAGGTTTTACGGACACAATTTTACGGATAGGTTTTACGGACGGAATTTCACGGATAGGTTTTACGGACGGAATTTCACGGATAGGTTTTACGGACATAATTTTACGGATAGGTTTTACGGACGGAATTTCACGGATAGGTTTTACGGACGGAATTTTACGGATAGGTTTTACGGACGGAATTTCACGGATAGGTTTTACGGACGGAATTTTACGGATAGGTTTTACGGACGGAATTTCACGGATAGGTTTTACGGACATAATTTTACGGATAGGTTTTACGGACACAATTTTACGGATAGGTTTTACGGACGGAATTTCACGGATAGGTTTTACGGACATAATTTTACGGATAGGTTTTACGGACACAATTTTACGGATAGGTTTTACGGACGGAATTTCACGGATAGGTTTTACGGACGGAATTTCACGGATAGGTTTTACGGACATAATTTTACGGATAGGTTTTACGGACGGAATTTCACGGATAGGTTTTACGGACGGAATTTTACGGATAGGTTTTACGGACGGAATTTCACGGATAGGTTTTACGGACGGAATTTTACGGATAGGTTTTACGGACGGAATTTCACGGATAGGTTTTACGGACGGAATTTTACGGATAGGTTTTACGGACGGAATTTCACGGATAGGTTTTACGGACACAATTTTACGGATAGGTTTTACGGACGGAATTTCACGGATAGGTTTTACGGACACAATTTTACGGATAGGTTTTACGGACGGAATTTCACGGATAGGTTTTACGGACACAATTTTACGGATAGGTTTTACGGACGGAATTTCACGGATAGGTTTTACGGACGGAATTTTACGGATAGGTTTTACGGACGGAATTTCACGGATAGGTTTTACGGACGGAATTTTACGGATAGGTTTTACGGACGGAATTTCACGGATAGGTTTTACGGACGGAATTTTACGGATAGGTTTTACGGACACAATTTTACGGATAGGTTTTACGGACGGAATTTTACGGATAGGTTTTACGGACGGAATTTCACGGATAGGTTTTACGGACGGAATTTCACGGATAGGTTTTACGGACGGAATTTCACGGATAGGTTTTACGGACACAATTTTACGGATAGGTTTTACGGACGGAATTTCACGGATAGGTTTTACGGACGGAATTTCACGGATAGGTTTTACGGACGGAATTTCACGGATAGGTTTTACGGACGGAATTTCACGGATAGGTTTTACGGACACAATTTTACGGATAGGTTTTACGGACGGAATTTCACGGATAGGTTTTACGGACGGAATTTCACGGATAGGTTTTACGGACGGAATTTCACGGATAGGTTTTACGGACGGAATTTCACGGATAGGTTTTACGGACGGAATTTCACGGATAGGTTTTACGGACGGAATTTCACGGATAGGTTTTACGGACGGAATTTCACGGATAGGTTTTACGGACGGAATTTCACGGATAGGTTTTACGGACACAATTTTACGGATAGGTTTTACGGACGGAATTTCACGGATAGGTTTTACGGACGGAATTTCACGGATAGGTTTTACGGACGGAATTTCACGGATAGGTTTTACGGACGGAATTTCACGGATAGGTTTTACGGACGGAATTTCACGGATAGGTTTTACGGACGGAATTTCACGGATAGGTTTTACGGACGGAATTTCACGGATAGGTTTTACGGACGGAATTTTACGGATAGGTTTTACGGACGGAATTTTACGGATAGGTTTTACGGACGGAATTTCACGGATTCCATGGTGTGTTACCCACTCACCCGTGCTTATGACGTCATGAATGATGACGTCGTGTGTGATGGCGTCATGTATGAAGACGTCATGTATGATGACGTCATGTATGATGACGTCATGTATTATGACGGCATGTATGGTGACGTCATGCATGATGGCGTCATGTATGGTGACGTCATGTATGATGGCGTCATGTATGTCGTCATGTATGATGACGTCATGTATGATGTCATGTATGGTGACGTCATGTATGATGGCGTCATGTATTATGACGGCATGTATGGTGACGTCATGTATGATGGCGTCATGTATGTCGTCATGTATGATGACGTCATGTATGATGTCATGTATGGTGACGTCATGTATGATGGCGTCATGTATGCTGACGCCATGCATGATGCTGACCCGGCATGTCTTTCAACGTCCCTCTCTGAAGACGTAACATAATGTGTGTGATGACGTCACCTGACCCCTACTGACGTCATGTGATCCCCGTCCCGCAGGTGCAGCACATCATGGCCTCGACGTTTGCCTCTCGATGTGTGGTCTGGGATCTCCGGAAGAACGAGCCCATCATTAAAGTCAGCGACGGCCAAGCCGGGGTGAGCACTGAGTGGACAGCTGACGTTTCGGTGAAGGTGGTCTGGATTATTGATACGTAGTCTAGCTCGATTAAAAAAAAAACAATGTGAGTGCAATTGAGGGAACTGAGCATTCAGTGGAATTTACAGGCCTAGGATATGGTGGATATGACCTAAGATATGGTTGTTTAGGTTAAGGGGTGGTTAACTGGTTAAGGTGGCTTATGATCTATCTGAACGGAGACCTCAATACACTGTGGCGGTCTGTTTAGGTCGGGTTGGGACTCAGTGTCTCAAAATTTGGCGATTTGGGTGGGAAATGACACCCAAATGTGAATAATTTTACACTCACTCCCGATTTTAGCAGTGAGTTTTCCACTCCCAATTTATGAATTGTGATATTGGTTCTGACACAAATATCGACTAAAAATACATGATTTCAACGAAAATTACTGCCTTTCATATTCAAAATAGAAATAAATATTGTACCATATTCTATATATTTGTCCACTGTCATGGTCTTTTTTTGCTCGAATTTTCCCCTCTGACACCCAAGCAAAAATGGAATTCCGGGACACCGTGGTTTGGTAGAAGCATCTTGCTGTAATTTTACTCCTGTTCCTTGTTTGGCTTCCTGGTGTCGGGCCCTAGGCAAGTACAGCGGCAATTCTTGACGTGTGCAAATCTTGTTTATCTCACACTCACGCCTGACTTCCTACCGCGCACTTGAATTCCTGACCACCGTGTGCGTGACTGTATGCGTGTCTGTGTGCGCGTCTGTCCCAGATGAAGTGTAAGGTGCTGGCGTGGCACCCCGAGGTGGCCACCCAGCTGGTGCTGGCCAGCGAGGAGGACCACACGCCGGCCATCCAGCTGTGGGACCTGCGGTTCGCCACCTCCCCGCTGAAGACGCTGCAGCGTCACCAGAAGTGAGGCGGCTCGCGGGGAGGGAGGGGGGGACGGAGAGGGGGACACGGGGAGCGGTGGGGAGGGTTGAGTGACACGGGGAGGGGTGGACATCGGAGCGGTGGGGTGGAAGTGCTGCTGACTGTGTGAATATTCCCCGGCTCCGACCGCAGCTGGCTCTGTCTCTGCTGCTACACGGACAGGTGGAAAGTGCTGCTGCAGCTGCGGGGTAAGGGTGCAGTTTGGAGGGTGCTGAATTGGAGTTGAGCTGTTATATAGACCGCATAAGTGGCAAGGAGTATTGGGTGTAAGCTCGTTTGCATCAGGAAGCTAGCGAAGTTGCCCGACATGTTTTGGTGTTGTTTTACGACACATTTAGAACGTATTGCTAGTCATGATGTCATGTTTGTATGGGCTCCTGATTTGATGATCATTTTCCATTGTTTGATTGACCTTCACGCGTCTCTCCGTTTCGTTTGGTCCAGGGCTTTCGTTTGGTCCAGGTCAGTCCAGGGCTGCGTTGTCTGCGTTATGAAGATTGTAAGGGCATCCCGTTAACCAATCACCGACAGGGGGGTGGGAAACTTCGGGAGAAGGCGCCAATAGCCTTCATAGCAGCTGACAAGGGATGGGAAACTGCGGGGGAAGGCGCCCATAGCCTTCATAGCAGCAGACAGGGGATGGGAAACTTAGGGGGAAGGCACCCATAGCCTTCATAGCAGCAGACAGGGGATGGGAAACTTAGGGGGAAGGCGCCCATAGCCTTCATAGCAGCAGACAAGGGATGGGAAACTTAGGGGGAAGGCACCCATAGCCTTCATAGCAGCAGACGGGATGGGAAACTTAGGGGGAAGGCACCCCATAGCCTTCATAGCAGCAGACAGGGGATGGGAAACTTAGGGGGATGGCGCCCATAGCCTTCATAGCAGCAGACAGGGGATGGGAAACTTAGGGGGAAGGCACCCATAGCCTCCATAGCAGCAGACAGGGGATGAGAAACTTAGGGGGGAAGGCACCCATAGCCTTCATAGCAGCAGACAGGGGTATGGGAAACTGCGGGGGAAGGCGCCCATAGCCTTCATAGCAGCAGACAGGGGGATGGGAAACTTAGGGGGAAGGCACCCATAGCCTTCATAGCAGCAGACAGGGGATGGGAAACTTAGGGGGGAAGGGCACCCATAGCCTTCATAGCAGCAGACAGGGGTATGGGAAACTGCGGGGGGAAGGCGCCCATAGCCTTCATAGCAGCAGACAAGGCGGATGGGAAACTTAGGGGGGAAGGCACCCATAGCCCTTCATAGCAGCAGGAACAATCAGCGTGCTCGGGAAACTTAGGGGAAGGCTATCCCAGTAGCCTTTCATATGCAAGCAAGACAAGGGGTACTGGGGAAACTGCGGGGGAGGAGGCGTCCGTAATAATAATATACCATTCATATTGCAAGGGGAGACAAGAGGATGGGAAACCTTTATGGGGGGATTATGGCAGCCTCATGAGCGCTTCATATGTCAGCAGTGACAGAAACTGCGGGGGAAGGCACCCATAGCCTTCATAGCAGCAGACAGGGGATGGGAAACTGCGGGGGAAGGCGCCCATAGCCTCCATAGCAGCAGCAGCTCCATAGGCTGAGGCTCCATACACAGTTCTCAGGGATTCCCACGCAAAAGAACACGGCCTAGAATTTTAACAATTGAAGCTTGGACTTACAGCTTCCATATTCTGTTATGTGCTCTGTGTACCACTAGTTGCCGTTGTCTCCGCCAGGAGTGTGTTGTCGCTGAGCGTTGTCAGTGTGACTCCCTCTGCTGCCATCTGTCATGTGCTCTGTGTACCACTAGTTGCCGTTGTCTCCGTCAGAGGTCGCTGTCGCTGAGCGTTGTCAGTGTGATTGCTGCCATCTGTCATGGCGTTTCTCTGTACCACTAGTTGCCGTTGTCTCCGCCAGGGGTATTGTGTCGTTGATCGTTGTCAGCGTGATTGCTGCGCATCTGTCATGTGCTCTGTGTGCCACTAGTTGCCGTTGTCTCCGCCAGGGGTATTGTGTCGCTGAGCGTTGTAAGTGATTGCTGCCATCTGTCATGCGCTCTGTGTACCACTAGTTGCCGTTGTCTCCGCCAGGGGTATCCTGTCGCTCGCGTGGTGTCAGCGCGACTCCCACCTTCTGCTCAGCGCGGGAAAAGATGACAAGATCCTCTGCTGGGGACCCCGCACTCGGACGCCCCGGGCGGGGAAGTGGTAAGGCTTCGGCCTCCGATGTGTGGTCTGAGAGTCGCAGAAGTGGTAAGGCTCGGTGTTACTTTGCCGTCCTGGAGGCTCGCGTTCTGCTGTCCACCAGTTTTGATTTCGTGATTATTTCTTAGAGGATTACAATTTGAAGTTTTCTAGTAACTGTTAATATACCATGTTTGTGGTTTTCTCAATATTTGTCTGTATATAATGCTAATGCTCCTCATGGAATAGTATCTCATGTACGCTATGGTGTGTCGAAAACGGATGTGCTGGGCCCGGCGTAGTTCCGCCTCCCGATAACAGATGTCGCCGCTGTGGTTCCGCCTCCCGATAACAGATGTCGCCGCCGTGTCCCGGCGTAGTTCCGCCTCCCGATAACAGATGTCGCCGCTGTGTCCCGGCGTAGTTCCGCGTCCCGATAACAGATGTCGCCGCTGTGTCCCGGCGTAGTTCCGCCTCCCGATAACAGATGTCGCCGCTGTGTCCCGGCGTAGTTCCGCGTCCCCATAACAGATGTCGCCGCTGTGTCCCGGCGTAGTTCCGTCTCCTGATAACAGATGTGGCCGCTGTGTCCCGGCGTAGTTCTGTCTCCGATAACAGATGTCGCCGCTGGTGGCCCCGGCGGTAGTTTCTGTCTCCCGATAACAGATGTCGCCGCTGTGTCCCGGCGTAGTTCCGTCTCCCGATAACAGATGTCGCCGCTGTGTCCGACAGGTGGCCGAGCTGTCCGCCTCACCTCAGTGGAATTTCTCGGTGAACTGGTGTCCGCGGAACCCGCCCTGAATTGCCGGCTGCAGCTTCGACGGCCGCGTCTCCGTCTACAACGTGATGGGCAAGGTGGAGGAACCGCCCACGTCTCCAACGTCCACGTTACGCGCGGGTCTCACGACCCCTACAGGCGGGGTCAGTGTGGTCCGGGTGGCGCAGACACGGTGGAGCGTTGGGCTCGGGTTCCATGGGGTATTGCGTTCCGGGCTCGAGTCTGGCTGCTGGCGAGGTCACCTTAAAGAGGGAATTATTCAACCGGGGCACGTTGAATACTTGACTGATATGTCTTGAACACCGCTTACAGTTGTTTAAGATGGGAGCTTTCAAAACTCTTGTGTCCGCCTGGTTGGAGGTGTGTGCCTGCTGAGCTCTGCGCTCCCCCCGCATTGCTTCCTGTGTCCCCTCGACCCTCTCTGATACCCCCCTGTCTACGAGCCCCTTCTGTCTGACCCCCCTGTCTGTCTGACTCCCCTGTCTGACGCCCTTTCTGTCTCTGACCCCCCTGTCTGACACCCTGTCTGACCCCTGTCTGAACCCCCTGTCTGACTCCTGTCTGAACCCCTGTCTGAACCCCGTCTGAACCCCTGTCTGACCCCCTTGTCTGACCCCCTGTCTGACCCCCCTGTCTGACCCCCCCTTTCTGCCTGAGACCCCCTGTCTGACCCCCCCTGTCTGGCCCCCCTGTCTGGCACCCCCCCTTCTGACCCCCCCTGTCTGACCCCCCTGTCTGACCCCCTGTCTGATCCCCCTGTCTGACCCCCCCCCCCTGTCTGGACCCCCACCCCTCCTGTCTGACCCCACCCCCCTGTCTAGACCCCCTGTCTGACTCCCCCTGTCTGACCCCCCCTGTCTGACCCCCCTGTACTGACTCCCCCTTGTATGACCCCCTGTCTGATCTCCCCTGTCTTACCCCCCCCCCTCCTGTCCTGACCCCCCTCGTTCTGACCCCCCTGTCTGACCCCCCTGTTCTGACCCCCCTGTCTGACCCCCTGTCTGACCCCCCCTGTCCCTGACCCCCTGTCTGACCCCCTGTCTGACCCCCTGTCTGACCCCCTGTCTGACCCCTTGTCTGACCCCTGTCTGACCCCCTTGTCTGACCCCCTGTCTGACACCCCTGTCTGACCCCCCTGTCTGACACCCTGCCCCCTGTCTGACACCCCCCCTGTCTGACCCCTCTGTCTGACCCCCCCTGTCTGACCCCCCTGTCTGACCCCCTCCCCCCTCCCCTGTCTGACCCCCCCCCCCCCTGTCTGACCCCCTCCCCCCTCCCCTGTCTGACCCCCCCCCCCTGTCTGACCCCCCCCCCTCCCCTGTCTGACCCCCCCTCCCCTGTCTGACCCCCCTGTCTGACACCCCTGTCTGACACCCCCTGTCTGACACCCCTGTCTGACCCTCCCTGTCTGACCCCCTCCCCCTCCTCCCTCTGTCTGACCCCCTGTCTGACCCCCCATGTCTGGCCACCCTGTCTGACCCCCTCTGTCTGACCCCCCCTGTCTGACCCCTGTCTGACCCCCCCCCCTGTCTGACCCCCCCCCTGTCTGACTCCCCCTGTCTGACCCCCCTGTCTGACCCCCCTGCCTGACCCCCCTGTCTTACACCCCCCCCCCCCCTCTGTCTGACCCCCCCTGTCTGACCCCCTGTCTGACCCCCTGTCTGACCCCCTGTCTGACCCCCTGTCTGACCCCTTGTCTGACCCCCTGTCTGACCCCCCTGTCTGACCCCTTTCTGACCCCCCTGTCTGACACCCCTGTCTTGGACACCCCTGTCTTGACACCCCTGTCTTGACACCCCCTGTCTGACCCCCCTGTCTGACACCCCTGTCTGACCCCCTGTCTGACCCCCCTGTCTGACACACCTGTCTGACCCCCCTGTCTGACCCCTCTGTCTGACCCCCTGTCTGACGCCCCTGTCTGACCCCCCCCCCTGTCTGACCCCTCCCCCGTCTGACCCCCCCCCCCCGTCTGACCCCCCCCCCCCTTCCCCTTCCCCTGTCTGACCCCCCTCCCTGTCTGACCCCCTGACACCCCTGTACTGACCTCCCTGTCTGAACCCCCCCCCACCCCTCCCCCTCCTCCCTCTGTCTGACCCCCCTGTCTGACCCCCCCCTGCTCTGGCCACCCTGTCTGACCCCTCTGTCTGACCCCCCCTGTCTGACCCCCTGTCTGACCCCCCTCCCCTTTCTGCCCCTCCCCCTATCGACCCCCTCTGACCCCCCCTGTCTGACCCCCTGTCTCGACCCCCCCCCGTCTGACCCCCCCCCAGTCAGACCCCTGTCTGACCCCTGTCCTGACCCCCTGTCTGACCCCCCCTGTCTGACCCCCCCTGTCTGACCCCTCTGACCCCCCTGTCTGACCCCCCTGTCTGACCCCCGCTTCTGACCCCCTGTCTGACCCCCGTGTCTGACCCCCTGTCTGACCCCCTGCGTGTCTGACCCCCTGTCTGGACACCCCTGTCTGACACCCTGTCTGACACCCCTGTGTGACCCCCCTGTCTGACCCCCCTGTGTGCCGGCAGCTGGCTGACTCGTTCCCTGACATGACGGTGTGGCGGCGGCGCTGCCAGCCTCCCGCGGCGGACCTCTGTCCCTCTGACCCGGCCCCCCCTCTGGATGAGGCGCCCAGCGGCGGACCTCTGTCCCTCTGACCCGCCCCCCCCCTCTGGATGAGGCGGCCGTGCGGAGCTACAGTCGGGGTGAGTCGTGGTCCGCGCTGCCTGCCGTCCAGCGGCGGACCTCTGTCCCTCTGACCCGCCCCCCCCCCCTCTGGATGAGGCGGCCGTGCGGAGCTACAGTCGGGGTGAGTCGTGGTCCGCGCTGCCTGCCGTCCAGCGGCGGACCTCTGTCCCTCTGACCCGCCCCCCCCCCCCCCCCTCTGGATGAGGCGGCCGTGCGGAGCTACAGTTGGGGTGAGTCGTGTTCCGCGCTGCCAGCTGGTCTGCTGGTCTGCTGGTCTGGGCTGGACACGAGCTGGTCTGGGCTGGACACGAGCTGGTCTGGGCTGGACACGAGCTGGTCTGGGCTGGACACGAGCTGGTCTGGGCTGGACACGAGCTGGTCTGGTCTGGGCTGGACACGAGGTGGTCTGGGCGTGTCCCGTGGAAGGTCTTAGATGGGACCACAGTGGTCCGTCGGTCTGTCCGGTGGTAACACCACATAAAGGACCACAGACCACACACAGGCCACAGACAAGACCACAGTGGTCTTCAGTCCTGTCTGGTATGGGACCACAGTGGTCCGGGTTGGCCCTGCCCCAAAAGTCAGGTGGTCTGTCAGCAGGGACCATAGCCAGGACCACTGTGGTCTGCCGGTCCCGCCGGACGGGACCAGACTGGACCGTACTCGGGCTGAGCCGAACCCACCGAGGACCGTAGTTGGCAAGTTGTATGAAGGGGAACTCGCGTATAGACAAAGGACGAACGCTGACGTTTAACCCTCGCCCTACCCTCGCCCTACCCTCGCCCTCGGTCCTAAAACGACCCCCTGATGTTTTCTTGCATAACTTTAGAGACAAGTGGCGCATCTTGCTGATATTTTCAGTAGCTAAATATACAACAATTATACGTAAGCTGTAAACATTTTGGGGGGAATTTTTTTAGAAATTTGGGAAATAATGATGTTTTGATGACGTCATGTTGGTAGTAAAACGATAAATGTTTGACAAATCGTAGAAAACAGAGTTTTGAAGCAAATTGCAAACGCAGTGTAAACGCAATTAAGCAAAGATATAAAATGTCATTTTCTTTAAAATGGCAATCTCGGATTTGCGAAATTTTGGGTTTTTAACCCCCAAAATGAACAAAAACTGATTTGTTTTGGAAAAATCACCACAAATTAAAATTTTCGAAGATGTTAAACCGGAATTTATGTGAGAGAACTGAGTATGGACAATACTCAAACCAAATTTCAAAGAAATATCTCTATTTTTGACTGAGTGATGCTCCCTAAGTGTAAGCAATTCATGACATCATTTTTTTAATAACTTTTTTGGACTTTTTTTGGCCAGTTACGAATAAATAGTTACCTTTTCTGTATTTCTGAAGCAAAACTGGTCTAGGAAGATGCCTTTTCATTTATATTGATCAATTTCTAATTTTGAGGTTTTCTGACAGCAAAATCGTCGATCGTGAATCGTCGATCGTATGGACGTGGTCGATCGAGGTCATTCACTTGACCTGGAAGGTCACTCGTTGACCCGAAACCTAAACATTACATACTGTTAGATTCAAAACATGACAGGCAGCATGTTGGTTCTTACCGCGTTGCTCTATGTTGCTTGGTTTGGAAGTTAACGGGGGGGGGGGGGGGAGAGGGTGTCTTTTTAGGACCCCCCGTAGGGCGAAGATGAAAAAGCTCCCGTAGGGCGAGGGTTAACGTAATAAGGCAGCATGTTGGTTCTTACCGCGTTGCTCTATGTTGCTTGGTTTGGAAGTTAACGGGGGGGGGGGGGTGGAGAGGGGTGTCTTTTTAGGACCCCCCCGTAGGGCCGAAGATGAAAAAGCCTCCCGTAGGGCGAGGTGTTAACGTAATACGCATGGTGTAGCGTGTGTAGAGATTGACAGTGTGGAGCGACGTGATGCGATGCTGATGGTGCTGTCAGGCGTAAAGATTCTCAGCTTGCTGTAATTCGTGGATTTATGAAACGTTAGTTCATCGAACGCGTCTTGCAAAGAATGGCTTAGGAGGAATATAAGCCGTTCTATACAAGTTCGGCTGGCCAACAGAGCGTTTTAGAATGACTTGTCATTGTGTCTTATACACACTGCGGGAGCGGGTCTGATTCAGAGCTATATTTCCCCGGTCGGTGTTAGTCGCAGTGTTTTATAATGACTTGTCATTGTGTCTTTATACACACAGCGGGAGCGTGTCTGATTCAGAGCTATATTCCCCGGTCGGTGT
>JAXIVJ010000389.1:0-10000 GCA_036785665.1 Chirona hameri
GGTTTTGAGAAACATGGCTTAGTTCGTGGCGCAAGATCGCTTCGGAACAAAGCCATGCTGCTCCACGCAAATAACAGATGAGACATGACAATACAGTTGGTCGCACACTACACGCTCTAAACCCTTCCCGAAGAGACTGAGCAGGGAGACCGAACGATAATTTGTAGGCAGATTTTTGTCGCCTTTTTTGAAAATCGGAATAATGTTTGCCTGCTTCCATCTCTCCGGGAAAACTCCAGCTGCGACAGACATCCTACATATCTTGGTGAGCGGCACCACCAACTCCTCCGCACACTCTACAATAACGCGCGCACTGATATTATCAGTACCGCATGCCTTGTTCGGCGCCCGCAGAGCGCTCCTCACCGCGACATCGGACACATACAGTTCGCAGAGAACATCTAAGTCGTACGCGGGCGCCTCAGGTAGTTGCGCTACGCTACAAAAGGGTCCGAAAATTTGGACGCGAAAGCCTCGTTTAAAAGTGTCGCACGCTCGGTATCTCCGGTTACATGATTGTTAGCCGCGTCGCGAAGAACAGGAGAGACAGACGATTTGTTGGTGACACATTTCAGAAATGTTGTCAAAAAGTTGGCAGCGACAAAGCTAATATACTAATTAACAGAAGACATTATTTCACATCGATACCATCATTGGAATGTGTCACCATTTGATCACTTGCACCACCACGATCACCACCACCATTATCGTAATACCAGTAAGGCGCCGTATTTGGCGATGAACGAGGGAGCGCGAATGAAATGTATGGTGAATTTCAACTAGATCGAGCAAGTAGTTTCTGAGATACAAAAAAAGGGTGAACAGGTGCGGACGTGCAGAGGCACCCTATTCCTGACTTGTGGGAAAGTGGCGGCTAAGAGGTCCCTAATCACACACCAAATTTGAACACAATCGGCTCAGCCGTTCCTGATATATAGGATAGGGGTGTGCACGTTCGCACGTGCAGAGGCACCCCACCCCTGACTTGTGGGAAGGCGGCGGCTAAGAGGTCCCTAACCACACACCAAATTGGAACACAATCTGCCCAGCCGTTGCGGAGTTTTTTTTTGCGAGAGAACACCTTCCAACACCCCTCACGCGGCACGCGCCACGCGCAGTGGTAGTCACCCACGTGAGCCGGCACTGGTCTCAAACAGGGTAGGTTGGAAAGGGCTGTTCAGCAAAGAAGCCCGCTTGTCAATCGGACGTGCGGTCGCAGAGATATTAGCTTATCAAAAGTGTCGTCAGGGGCCGGGTTGGGTTGGGCCGATCATATTCATATTTTTCCGATACACCACGGATGGACGAGCGAGCGCGAATGACCATCGGCATGACCAACCAAGAGCTTCTGAAGAGTCACTAAGAGTTCATCATAGGCAACCAAGAACTCTTCTTGGGCAGACAACAGAGCTGCTTTCGCCACCAAGAGTTCCTTACGCCACCAAAAACTGCTCATGTCACCAAAGCTGGTCATGGGAAGCCAAGGATCTCTGCATGACTCGCCCAGGGCTCAAAAGTCGACACCGATCGCCGCTATTCCCCCGCTGAGGCATTGTCTGCTGACCAAGAGCAGGAAAAGAACGACAAAGGGCACAGCGACCACTCTCAGAGCGTTGGGCCAGACAGGTGAGGTGTCCGCCACCGTTGACGGCGACTTTGTAGCTACTCCGGCCTCCTGTAACAGAGAAACAGCACACGCCGTGACCAGACTTGTAAACGATTCATGGCGAATCGATTAACGATTCAAGAATCACATCGTTTGACAAATAATCACAGGTGAATCGATTCATTTTACGCAACCATCAATGTGAATCAAGAATCGAATCATTACGCTGCGTAGAATCACCAAAGAATCACCAAATTAATAGATTAAAACTGATTGTACGAATACAAAATATGAGTTTCATATTGTAGGAAGTAGGTACTAGGTAAATGGTAGTTTATGAAACCCTGCCAACAGAGCATTCATGATGCCTGACCTAGGCAATCATACCTATTCACTGGCGGATCCAGGGGGTGGGGCAATCCGCCAATGCCCCCCCCCCAAAAAAAAAACTGGAAGGGGATGTCTTTTGGCCCCCGAAAAACGAAAGCTACCACGTACTTATTAATTATTTGAGTCTGAATGTTTCCTCAAAATACTTAATAAAATGCCAAATTTTCTAGAAAAGAAAACTAAAACAAACAAAAAAGACTGAATTTCAGAAAAACAAAAGCATCCATTCCGTAGTTCTTGTTGCATAAATACCTTCATTTGGGAGCAATTGGAAGTGTAACGATGGTTACATTTTTGGTTCGGAACTACAACTAAATTTTCCGCCGCTCAGCACCTGAACCCGGGCGGGGGTGCAGATATAATACAAATATCGTCAGCCATGTTTCGAGAAGAAGCAAATTCATTAGCCGACCAGTCTCGCCATCCAAGACGTGTAAACACCGCCAGCAGGCCAGACAACCGACCCTCTCCACCCCACTTCCGACTAAACAGATGCCAAATACCCGGCGGTCAAGCAAGGCGGTGACATCTGGTAGCAACGCGAGGAGGAAACGTACCGGACACCGGACACCCAATAGCCACCTGTCACCTACTACCAGCGGTGATCCGCCGTCCATCAGATGTATAAACACCGCCAGCAGGCCATCAACACCCGACCCCCACCCCTCCTCCCCATCCCACTTGCCGACAAGGACGCGTGCCGTCCCCCAGACGCACCTGTATATACACACCCCTCCCCATCCCTCCCTCCCGCGTCGAAGGGGACCTTAGGAGAGTGAGAGACAGAGGAGCCTGCTGCCAGCCGCTGTCGGCCACCGGCCCTGTCACCCGACAGCCGCCTGTCGCCTGCCCCCCTGCCATCTGCGGGTCCGACGTCCACCAGTCGTGTAAACAAAAACCGCCGGCGGGGCCTTTCTCCCACCTCACCACACCCCTCCCCCAATGCTCCTGCCCGACCGGACATATACAGAGACATCTCCCAGGTCACCATATGTGAGAACTGCGACGCCAGCGCCCATCAAGAGGCCGAGCCGGAAATCTGCCGCGGGGTGCGTAGGAAATACACAAGAGCCGCTGCCGAAAGCCCGGCGGGCAAGACGGCATATCGCCGGCCCCTGGGTTTACACTGGGAACAAGATGCGAGAACGCAAAATCCCGGCCTGCCGACCGGCTGATAAACAAGCCACCAAGGACACAGCCGGCAGCCACAGGACCGCCACACGACTCGGGACCACCCATGAGGAGGTACCCGTCGGAGGGCGGCCGGCGTATACGGAAGTAACGGCGATATATAACGGGCCGAGGTGGTCAGAGAGGAACAGTCGCACCGGCAGGAGAACCTAGAACAGTCGCACCGGCAGGGAGATCAGCGTCGGAGGTCTCGCCGGAAGGCCTCGCCAGCAGTCGCGATGGAGACGGAGTCAATACGCGCCGGACAAGTCGTGCGGGGCCCATTGAGATCAAGAGTGCAGTGATGTCAGGCCTTTGAGACTGATGGAGCGGCTCGGTGATTGACTGAGCGCTGAGACGGACGCCGCGGACCGGATGTCGGGGAGTCGTCGATCAACGCCGGGCTTCACCTATCATAGTAAGGCCGCTGCTCATTCCCCCGCCCGCACAATATCAAAATATCCACGGTCTGTCACCCTGCGTCGTACCTAACGGTCCTATGCCCAGACAGGCGATATGGGGCGGTAGGGATCTCGGGCTGGGAGGGACGTGGCAGCCGGCTCAGCCAGGATCTGATGACCCGGGGAATGTATCTTTCCTTGAGGAGGAGATGGGTGAAGTGTGGATTTCGAGGAGGGGCGGGGACGGGGTGTTATGGACTGGTTGGTGGTGTGACGAGCCAGCAGAGGGGTGGAGGAAATATGTGACACGGGAGGGATGTAAATAAACTGTTCAGGCGCGTGACGTAGCTAATAATATGACATGTAACCGTACAGGTGGGGGGCATAATAAAGATGAAGGATTGCAGAAACGGATGGTGTCATTGAACTGAACGGAGTGATGATCGATGAGCCACAAGGCGTGATGGAGTCGGATCGGGTTTGGCGTGCCTGAGGAGCCTATTCCGTTCTACGTACATTGACGCCGTCTCATTTTCAATAGGAGACGGGCCTTGGGTAGTTATGAATGGATAGGAATGTTCGGCAAACTCTCGCGCCAAGGACGTATCATTATTGGTCTTCTTAACGCCGTGGTTATATAATACATTGGGTAAATATTATTTTAAAGCTTGTATTTGACCGTACAATACCGTTTGCGAAATACCTCCTTCAGTTCACAGTTGGCAAAAATACGAAAGATGATCCCAGCGTGAGATATGCGAATCCTTCTCAATTCATCAGTTGCAATCCATCTTAACAAAATGTCTCTTCCTGACGCATCATATTATACATGTTTAATTATCGCATTTCAATTTAAGTCAAAGTTGTAAACAAAGCTTAGTTTTAATTATTTCGTTTAAATGTATACCAACCGATTGTCAAGCTCATTGTCAACACGTCAACACGTTTGATTTGAGAGCAGCCGCTAGCAAGCTATCGGCAGGTTAAAAGTTTACAGTATATAATGGTAAGCCGTGCTTCTACATAAAACATTTAAATCATAAACTTAACCGCAACTCAACGTTTGCAAGGAGATATCATTTATCCAATTATCTTGCGTCTGAATAAATTGTTCACGGCGATGTATTGGCACCGGTTCCGCGAAGCAGTATCATGTCATTTAATGATGACAGGGCTATGACATCACAGCGATGGCCGCTGTATTATGACGCGGCCGGGCTCAGCGACGGATCCGCCGCGGACGGCGGCGGTGATGACGGATAATTAACTCCAGCTGGGGTATAATGAGGCGGCGACGGAGGGGAGAGGAGCTCACTGGACACACGTTGCAGGAGACAGGCGATGGACTTGTAGATGCTTTTCCAACAGTTAAAGTTATAGACGTTTTCAGTTTACGTGGAATAGTATGCGTGATTGTTGAACAATGGATATAGATATGACGGACCAGCCAATGAGACCGACTTGATTAATACCTGGGATAACGCTAACGACGTACACACACGCACACACGCACATACACTTACACGCCCGCCCGCCCGCCCGCCCGCCCGCCCGCCCGCCCGCCCGCCCGCACGCACGCACGCACGCACGCACGCACGCACGCACGCACGCACGCACGCACGCACGCACGCACGCACGCACGCACGCACGCACGCACGCACGCACACACACACACACCACACACACACACACACACACACACACACACACACACACACACACACACACACACACACACACACACACACACACCCGCGCGCGCGCGCACATATATAAACACATATTTACACATCAGACAGGTATGCGTATACACACCGGCGGGCACAAATACATATATGCAAGCGTGAAGGCGTACGACGCCCATCCGTCCATGCATACAAACATACACTCACATACCCACGCATAAACATGCATGCTGGCATGTGATTTTCAAAAGTCAATACCCGGACATCGAATATGAGAGAGATCGGAGAATCAAAGAATGACAAGCTTCGATGATGACGTTTTAATCCTAGTCGGGAAACGAGGTTGGTATGTGCTACACCCCTGTGTGTATTGGACTCTGCCGATAATGGTTATCTCGCTGACGAATTTAGGTAATCGTCTAATGAGGGAGGTATGCGGGATATTAATGTCGGGCGCCCAGGAGGAATAAAGTAAGTTGTTTTGATAGGAAATCTTTCCCGAGCCATGAAGATTAACCGGGGATTAACGCCGTTAGACGCCAGATGCTGTGGTGGCCGATGGGGGCCAAAAACGGAGATGTGGGGCGAGATTGTGCCGCCGGAGTGTGGTGGTTCGGGCGAGGGATTGTGCCGCGAAGTGGAGATCGGTGGTTGAGACGTGGGAAGCTGGTGATGAGTGGATGAGGGCAGTGCTGCCCGAGAGAAGAAGAGATATTCCATCGAGGGGACCTGTGATGTACGCCGAACGAACAGGCCAGGGCGCTTTGTATCGCAACGTGCAGCTCTTATTCTCCCGCCTTACGGATGAATTTGTAGGTTTTAGGTCCATCGCGGAGCTACTCAGGTGGTGCCGGCCAACCGAGTAGCGCTAACTCGAACGAGATCGTGACGTGCGGAGATGTTAGGATCAGTGGCGACGCGGCGAGGGGTAAAGGCCGCCGCGTGACTAAACAGGTCCATCGCGCTGGCCAGGTGATTGCAATAAGTCGGCAGGCGAATGCAGCCGCAACTTAGCCAAGTAGCTCTGAGCCGCGCGATCTCGGAGTTTTATTAGGCTATGGTGCAGGTTGAGAGGAGGTGAGTAGGGGGGCCAGGAAGGGCCGAGAGCGGGTGAGCTGAGTAAAGTTAAGTCCATCGAGGAGGGCTTGGAGGTGTGCCGGTTGACAGATCTTATGTTGTTGGTGCCGCAATATGCCACACTTGTCTTCCCGACCCTCGGATAAAATGGGTAGGTCTTATGTCCATCATGGAATTCCCCAGGTCGTACCGGGCGACCGGGGAATGATGTCGCGGAGGCACCATGACGTTTGGAAGGATTAGGATCAGAGGCGACGCGGCGAGGGGTAAAGGCCGACGCGTAACTGAACAGGTCCATCGCACTGGCCAGGTGATTGCAATAAGTCGGCAGGCGAATGCAGCCGCAACTTAGCCAAGTAGCTCTGAGCCGAACGACCGCGGAATTTTAGTAGGCTGTGGAAACGGTTGAGAAGCGATTAGGGGGCGCAGTAAGACGGGATACTGCGATATAACAAGGGAAAGGGAATTATATTTGTTGGAACGTTAAAACCGGGGAGGTAATGAGGGGGAGGAAATAGTATTTGTGGGGATGTAAAGGACAGACAGAAATTAAAGGGAATTTTAGATGTTGGTCGGATTATGGGAGCCGACATGGGGAAGGGACGCCGCGACGGATCATCTGTCGGGACATACTCCGGTAGGCTCTGTCGTGGGAGATCCTGTCCTAATGAACACCAATCACCGAACTCCAAATACCATCTTGACATACCTTATATTTGAGCAGTGAGAGGCCTATATGTTGACTGACGAATGGCCAGCCACATCAAAAATAATTATGTACGAGGCCTGGCGAAGCGCCATTGCAACTGTTTGAAATTAATATACATTCGCGGCAGTGGCGTATTTATAAATCAGCCAAGGGGGGTACATGCTTTTGGAGCACAATTCCTGTTTTGAGTCTAGGACCTAATAGGACCTTCTGGATCATGTTATTATAGGCCATTCTTGAAGAACCAGGTGAATTTGTGGCGCAGTGACCCCACGTGTTAAATCTATCGTCCGGATTTGGTTTTTCATCGGATTTTTTTGTATATGTAAATACGAGCGAGCGCAAAGCGCTTGCTCGTCCTTCCGTGGTATATGGGGAAAATATTAATATGAGCGGCCCGGCCCGACCCGACCCGGCCCGGCCCGTGGCGACGCTTTTGAGAAGCTAATATCTCTGCAACCGCACGTCCGATTGACAAGGGGGTTTCTTTGCTGAGTAACCCCATTCACCCAAACCTGTTTCAGACCGGTGCCGACTCATGTGGGTGACTACTACTGCACGTGGCACGTGCCGCGTGAGGGGTGTCGAAAAGTGATTCCTCGCAAAAACTCTGTAACGGCTGAGCCGATTGTATTCAAATTTCGTGTGCGGTTAGGGACCTCTCAGCCGCCACTTTCCCACAAGCAGGGGTGGAGTGCCTCTGCACGTGCGCACGTGCACACCCCTATTATATATCTCAGGAACGGCTGAGCCGATTGTGTACAAATTTAGTGTATGGTTAGGGACCTCTCAGCCGCCAATTTCCCACAAGTCAGGGGTGGGGTGCCTCTGCACGTGCGCACTGCGCACCTTTTTTTGTATCTCAGAAACTAATTGCCCTATCGAGTTGAAATTCATCATCATACATTTCCTTCGCGCTCGCTCGTTCATTGCCGACTACGGCGCCTTACTGGTTTATTATTATTGGCAATCAAGAGCTGAAGCGCAACTGCTAATAAAAAAAGTAAATGTACATACATACTGACGTGATGAATATGATGATTAAGCGACGTGATGAATATAATGAATAATACATCTGAAGTGGTTTTGACGATCAGTATTTCTAAGGACATGATCGCTTAGTAAATTTTCACAGGAATGACATATAATTATTTTTGCTGCCATTTTGACCCCGTGTACTTAATGAGAAGGAGCATTTTGTCCCCGACCTTATCCATTAGGACAGAACATTTTACCACCCCTGCGACAACTTACGGAAGCCCGGGGAGGACCAAAACTCAAAGGATCGCAATGAAGTGTGGCAGGCATACTTGTTATTGGCCTAGAGAAGAACGCCGTGTCAATTGGCAAGCTTGTACCGACGAAAAAGTTTTTTTTTGGACACCCTAGGGTGCAGAGCCGGTGGCAGCTGCGACGGTGGTGGCGGTGCGCGAGATTAATATGTCATAATCGTATTTTGCAAATTCTTTTTTTTTGTTGTTGCAACAGGTGATCTGAGGTAAAACAAAAATAACGTGATTTTATGTGGCCATTTGAAATTCGCATTTTTCATGCCAGAATCATCCCCTATATAGATAAGCCTTGGATGGTAAAAAAATTGGAGATAGTTTTTCTCTAAATATTTTATTTTGAGTGTATTTTGATTTTTTTAGTGTATTTGGAATGTATTTTTATTGTTCCGATTTTTTGTTTTTTTGGGGGGGCGGGACACCCGACAGAGGCATTCTGAAGTCAATTCTTTCCATATAAAGCCCATAGGCGTAATGTTAAAAGTACAAAAAAAAATGGGGGACCCAGTCCCCCCTGTGGCGGAGCCCCTGCCATTGCCTGCCGTAGTTTTCAATTATGTTTAGGTCGCGTTGGAGGGATTCTTGCATTGCACATTATCTACGCTTCGCTGTAATATTCAAAGAGATATAGGTAGACAATGCTTATTTTGTTCAAGAACCATATAGATAATACGTATAAAACGCTTGAATTATCAGTAAAAAAAAACTTTGTCCTGGTTATCTTGAAATTTACACACAAATGGAGTCCGTGCCGAATGGACACATCATATTCTGGAGTGTGACTTCGGCGCCAAGGGGGGGGGGGCATGGCCCCCCCTTAAATACGCCACTGATTCGCGGGTATTCTGAAAAACCACAAGAAATAGCGGATCGTCGTTACCGTAAATCGATCCGGGAGGTCAAGAAACCCCCGCATGCAAATTTTCGAAATGTTGCAAGTTGTTGCAAAATGTTGCAATACGCTCTAACTATTGCAAATGAGGTCCTAGAGCACTGATTTTAACGCCATTGCAATCAGCGGCCCGAACGGGCCCAGAAAATAATTTTTTTACAGAAAATGCAAATTTTTGCATTTTTTGTTGCATTTTTGAAATGATGCAATGATGCAAAGCCCGATTGCACGTCACAGAAGCACAATAGTCACATCGCTAAATGTGGCGCGGATGGTGCGAATCACAGTTGCTGTTAGTACTAAATCGAAGCGTGCTGCGCTCTACGCGTGGGCAGTTTGAAGTTCAAACTTTTGAATTATTCGGTACTGGCGATTAGGACATTGTCATGAAGAGGCAGTCGACTCCGAATCATATTTAAAAGAAAAATATTAAACAATAAAATGGAAAGGTGCCTATGTTTTCTATCAAAGCCAAAAAGGTACGTATAGCTCACCTGGTTCACTCGGGTGTTGGGTTCCCATACCCAACCACGGTTGGGGAGGCGGTTAGGGGCACGGCCCCTGCCCCCCGAGATTCACCAGAGCACTGGTGAATCCAGGGGGTGTCAGTAGGCGGTGGGGGGGGGGGGGACATGGCCCCCAACCGCCTATTGGTGGACCCACGGGGGGGGCAAAGGGGTCATGTCCCCCCGTCCCAACCGCCAACTGGTGAATCCAAGGAGGCAAAAGGGGCCATGTCCCCCGAACAGCCTACTGGTGGACCCAAGAGGTGGGGGTGGTG
>JAXIVJ010000389.1:15000-252042 GCA_036785665.1 Chirona hameri
TGCTATGTGCTTGGAAATAACTTACAAACTTAACGATAGAATCGTTACGATAGAATCGTTACGATTCCGCCTATTAGTAGTTACCGTTGAGGGGGGGGGGCACTAAATAATTACCGAGCGGGCGCGAAGTGCCCGTGAGGTTTCCCGTCAACTTACTTGACAAATTTACATTTGACCCGGCCCGAATCGGCCGTACAGACGCTTTTCGGAAGCTAATAACTTTGCAACCACTGTTCCGATTGAGATCGGGTTTTCACCATTGGATAGAACCATCAAATAAATTTTGTTTTTTGTATGGTGCGTTTTGACAGGGGTGGTACCACAGCGCGTGGCACACGCAAACGTCGAAATGAACCAAAATCGTTATTGATCAAAAATGGGATTATTAATCTAAGCATGAATTTATACGATGAAGCATGCAGCGCTCAGGACGTACTCCCTTTTGGCGGATTCGAGAAAGGAGATCATGAACAATTTAATAGGTCAGTAAAACGCCTTTTCCACACCGCGCCCGCTCGGTCCTCGCCCCAAAAAGGCGTTTTATTGGCATTATTTCCATAGGTTGTGCCGCAGCTCGAAACACTCAAGCTCACCAGAACGTGGGAAGACATCCACAGCACTGCGATAGAAGTCATGTCTACCTCTACCGCCAGAGGACATGCTATTGATATATACTGGTTGACTGTTGTCCGTGTGCCTTTACATGTGTGTATGTGTTTCCGTTCATAAACGTACCGTTTGCCGATGAGCTCCAGGTCGGCGGCGCTGAGACAGCCGGGACGCAGGGCGTTCAGCGCCTCCACTGCCATCTGTCGGCCGGACCACACAGCTCCGCTCAGGTAGCCGCTCCACTGGGTGGCGAACTCGCTGCCACAGAAGAACACGCTGCCAGGAAAGCGGCGGGTCTCAGCGTCAGGGGTCCGGTACTGTATCGTGGTCTACCCTGCTTAAACAGTGCACAAACAGGACAAGCGAGCTGAGGAGCCCCAAATGTCCGAAGTTCTACTGAGCATTATCGAGTTATGTGGAAAGAAAGGAGCCAATCCTGTTCACCCCTTTCAAATTGCAGAACTTAAAGCCCTTGGTCTGTTAGGCAATAGTTAAGTTAAATTTGGTACCTAAAGTTAATTGTAAACAATTCATTACAATGCGTCTCTTCACGAAATGTACTTTAAGGTGAGCATTATTGCCATGCAACGCCCGTTGTCATGGTTACTCACTTTCCGTGCTGCTCCTGGAGTGCGGGAAACGAGCTCATCATTCCCGGCACAGTGCAGCAACCAGGGGCTCCTCCGATGTAGGACTCCTCAGCCCACACCTACCAGGGGCAGACAAATCAGCTGGTCACATATCGGGCACAGTGCAGCAACCAGGGGCTCCTCTAGACTCCTCAGCCCACACCTACCAGGGGCAGACAAATCAGCTGGTCACATATCGGGCACAGTGCAGCAACCAGGGGCTCCTCTAGACTCCTCAGCCCACACCTACCAGGGGCAGACAAATCAGCTGGTCACATATCGGGCACAGTGCAGCAACCAGGGGCTCCTCTAGACTCCTCAGCCCACACCTACCAGGGGCAGACAAATCAGCTGGTCACATATCGGGCACAGTGCAGCAACCAGGGGCTCCTCTAGACTCCTCAGCCCACACCTACCAGGGGCAGACAAATCAGCTGGTCACATATCGGGCACAGTGCAGCAACCAGGGGCTCCTCTAGACTCCTCAGCCCACACCTACCAGGGGCAGACAAATCAGCTGGTCACATATCGGGCACAGTGCAGCAACCAGGGGCTCCTCTAGACTCCTCAGCCCACACCTACCAGGGGCAGACAAATTAGCTTGATTCATACTGGATACAGGCAGTACAGGGGGCCGGAACGATCAAAACACAGGTCAGAACACCAGGCAGGCCAGGAGGTCAGAACTATACAAACCCAGGTACGGGCCAGTATGCACAGGCCAGTATGATCCAAACACAAAGTACCATACAAACTTACCTGAGGCTGTGAATAGCACTCTCAAAGCTCTTTTGGCTGTGGTATACCAACAATGACCTTTGGCGCAACCAATACAATGGAAGTGTCCACTGATCATGACAACTAGTACACCTCCTGGTACTAGTACTGATACCAGGAGGTACTGGTAGGTACTGGTAGTGAACAGGCAGCCAATCGCAAAATATACAATGTACCTGTATATAATATAACATAAATATAAGATAAATGTACTTGTTGCGGTTCTTGAAAGATAAACTGGGGTCATCATCAGAGTCGACCGCTCTTACCTTCTCTTGGTACTCGATGTACTGATTGACCTCCTCTCCAAAGAACTTGGAGAGATGTGTGATTACGGCCTGTTCCCGTTCTGCCTTCTGTAGGAAGATAAGAAATATGTATATTGTATAAAAACGACAAGATGCATCGTGGAATTTCAAACAGGGAAAAGATATCTCAATCATGGCACATCTGACTGCTTTAGTTTACATTTATATACTACAGTCAGAAATAATTACAACCGTCCAGCATTGCATAAAACACAGAAGTAGAACATCTTAACAGTACTACTTGTCACCGTAGAGTACTGTCACTGAACAAAACAGAAGAAAATATGAGTCAAGGGATACTAGTGAAGCATTACACCGGACAGCAGCCCGACACATCCTGGCGTTCGCACCGTTCCCCTCCCGTCTCGTACCGTGCCGTTCCCCGTCCCGTCCCGTCCCGTCCCGTCCCGTCCCGGTCCCGTTCCCATCCCCGACCCCCGACCCCCGACCCCCGACCCCCGACCCCCGACCCCCGACCCCCGACCCCCGACCCCCGACCCCCGACCCCCGACCCCCGACCCGACCCGTCCCGTCCCGTCCCGTCCCGTCCCGTCCCGTCCCGTCCCGTCCCGTCCCGTCCCGTCCCGTCCCGTCCCGTCCCGTCCCCCTCCCCGCCCGTTCCCCTCCCTGCCCGTACCGTCCCGTTCTTCTCCCCGCCCGTTCTCCTCTCCGCCCGTTCCCCTCTCCGCCCATTCCCCTCTCCGCCCGTTCCCCTCTCTGCCCGTTCCCCTCTCCGCCCGTTCCCCTCTCCGCCCGTTCCCCTCTCCGCCCGTTCCCCTCTCCGCCCGTTCCCCTCTCCGCCCGTTCCCACTCCACCCGTACCGTCCCGTTCTCCTCCCCGCCCGTTCCCCTCCCCGCCCGTATCGTCCTGTTCCCCTCCCCGCCCGTACCGTACCGTACCGTACCGTACCGTACCGTACCGTACCGTACCGTGCCGTGCCGTGCCGTGCCGTGCCGTGCCGTGCCGTGCCGTGCCGTGCCGTGCCGTGCCGTACCGTACCGTACCGTACCGTACCGCACCGCACCGTACCGTACCGTACCGTACCGTACCGTACCGTACCGTACCGTACCGTACCGTACCGTACCGTACCGTCGCCCCTGTCCGACGTCCGTACCGTCCCGTTCCCCTCCCCGCCCGTACCGTCCCGTTCTCCTCCCCGCCCGTACCGTCCCGTTCCCCTCCCCGCCCGTACCGTCCCGTCGCCCCGTGCCCCTGTCCGACGTCCGTACCGTCCTGCTCTGCCACTGGATGCTGGTGGTGCCGCCGATGAAGCCGACCAGCGCGGGGCTGCCCTGGTGCGAGGTGGCGTCGGCCACCACACACACCGGGCCCGTCTCACAGCCGGGCCCCGCCGACAGCCCGCCGCCGCCGCCGGAGAGCACCTCACCGGAGAGGCCGGCATCGCGCCAGAACGTCTGTCAAGGGGGGGGGGGAGTTGGAGACCACCGATGACCAGGGAGTTACTGAATATAGGACTTCTCTCCCCTGCCCTGTCGTCATCTCGCAATATCTTGTATAGATCAGCACATATCGCCTTGCAACGTTCAACCTCCGCCACGTAAGTATTTTTATACACGTCGGAAACAAATTAAAAGGTCACTAAGGTTCAGAGGGGAATCATGTGAGCATGACGTCACGTGAGACTTCAAGTAACAGACGGGACCCATAGCCAATGGACTACTACCTGGACCACAGCACTACTCGCCTTCTCAAACGTGACGATGAACTTGATGAGGTGGCCCATGTGCATGTTTTTGATCACCTCCTGCTTAACGGGGCTCAGTGGGGGCTCGAACTGGACCCGAACCAGCTGGTTCGGAGGGATCGACGATATCACGTATCTACCTGGATGGAAAGGACGACGCATTATCAGCGCATGAATCGCACGGTGTACGCACAGCTTATTGTTGAGATACAGCAGGCGAAGGGGACAACACTTTTCTTAGGATAATAATTAAGTGAAATGATGTTAGCATAACACTAATCATAAACATATTCCGTGACTCAAATATACCTTGACTGCAAAGTCTACAAAAATTAAAAATAAGTCGTGGACTGTCTTAATGAATATTAAATGAGCTGTCTGGTGCCGACACTAAAAGCTGAGTGCCGGGAAGTTCTCCCAGAGTCAGGTGTCAGTGTCAGTGTCTCAGTGGAAAGTGGTGTCATGTGTCAGGTGTCAGGTGTCAGGTGTCAGGTGTCAGGTGTCAGGAGTCAGGTGTCAGGTTCAGGTGTCAGGAGTCAGTGTCTCACAGTGGAAGGTGGTTCCGGCGGCGGTGGTGACGGTGACGCCGTCCCCCTGCTGGCTGACGCTGGTGACGGCGTGACGTAGAAAGAGCCGCTGTCGGCCGACCCGCTCCGCCAGCAGCTCGCTGATCTGCTGCGTACCACCCTGCGGCAGACAGCAAACAAAATGGCGGCCCATACTCGTAAAGTATTTAAATTGCCCCTTCTCTCATGCAAAAATGACTAGGGTGAAGGCAGTTATCTTTCTAATGAAAACGTTGCGTACTGTATATATGCAAGTTTTAGTAAAGCTCCGGGCTAGCACAATCACTCATAGGGGCATTCCAACTGAAAATGGTTCGTACTGTAGATGTGTAATCTTCAGTTAAACACCGGACTGTTGCAATCATTCCGGCGTTTGCACTTGGTTCTGTGTGACCTGGGACTGACCTTGACCTTGAACTCCTGCACTGACCCAGGCGTGGTCCCCATCGCGGCCTCCAGCCCGCCGGCGGAGTTAATATCGAACAGGAACTGAACCAGACTGACCCGGTTGGCCTCACAGCCTGCCGAAAATACACACAAACGGACGCTGACACACGGGGTGCTTCATAAGATGTCCTCGCCCCTAATGGGCACACGATTTGGAAGGCCAACATATCACCACAGAAATTCCGGTGATAACATATGGCTTAAGGATTTGCCTCAGCGTTGACGGAACCATCATACCAGTACGTGTGACAGTGTGATTCTGACATTTTGATAGAAAACATATTATGTAGCTCTGTCGATGGCATATCAAACTTGTATTGATTTCATGGAAAATTCATTGCTCTGAAATTCTGCAAACCTTGAGCAATGCTTGGCCAGCCCAGCAGCCTACCGTAGATGGCTCGGCAGAGTACGACGATGGTCTCCAGGGCGGCGTTGTTGCTCAGGTGCTGACGGGCAAACGCCTCCACCGTGAAGCTGTCCAGCTCCCGTATGATACGGTCCCGGGCCGGACTGAGGGGCGAACATTGGCCGGCCAACCGCTCCAACTGCCCGCATAGCCGGGGCGGAAACGAAAATAATTGGTCAAACGAGTGAAATTGCATTAAATATAACCAGATATGGTAACTGCAAGACAGCAACTGTTGGATACAACTATTAGCTGTAAATATTGGTGGAAAATATTAGCTGAAAATGTGGCACCTAGAAGCGGACGATGAGCTAAAATCATTGGCGCTGATGCAGCCTACAGATACACTGCGGGCGCGTTGTCTTTCGGTTCAGCTCACCTTCCTCGTGAAGCGCGCCAGCTGGATCAGACCCCACCAGGAGCCCAGGTTCGGGACACTGCCGTACCGCCGGATCTTCGTGCCACCCAGCTGCATTTGGCTCGTGCCCTGTAGAAAACGGCGGATTGGTCAACGCTGGTACGGATGCGAAGATAAGCGGCATTGTTCGCAGGCCATTTTTCGGAAAACGCAAAGCTTTGGAGAGCTTGTTCATGACAGCATAAAATAATATCGCGCGCTCAAACGCGCTCCAAACAATACTGCCGTAGATTGCTCACCGTGCTGTACTACTACTGCCGATAGATTGATGATGATTGGGGCTTAAGGGCGCCGCAACAAGATAGGTATATGGCGCCCATAGATTGTTCACCGTGCTGTACTGCCGATAGATTGTTCACCGTGCTGTATTGCCAATAGATTGCTCACCGTGCTGTACTGCCGATAGATTGCTCACCATGCTGTACTGCCGATAGATTGCTCACCGTGCTGTACTGCCGATAGATTGCTCACCGTGCTGTATTGCCGATAGATTGTTCACCGTGCTGTACTGCCGATAGATTGCTCACCGTGCTGTACTGCCGATAGATTGTTCACCATGCTGTACTGCCGATAGATTGCTCACCGTGCTGTATTGCCAATAGATTGCTCACCGTGCTGTACTGCCGATAGATTGTTCACCATGATGTACTGCCGATAGATTGTTCACCGTGCTGTATTGCCAATAGATTGCTCACCGTGCTGTATTGCCGATAGATTGTTCACCGTGCTGTACTGCCGATAGATTGCTCACCATGCTGTACTGCCGATAGATTGTTCACCGTGCTGTACTGCCGATAGATTGCTCACCATGCTGTACTGCCGATAGATTGTTCACCGTGCTGTACTGCCGATAGATTGTTCACCGTGCTGTATTGCCGATAGATTGCTCACCATGCTGTACTGCCGATAGATTGTTCACCGTGCTGTACTGCCGATAGATTGCTCACCGTGCTGTACTGCCGATAGATTGCTCACCATGCTGTACTGCCGATAGATTGTTCACCGTGCTGTACTGCCGATAGATTGTTCACCGTCCTGTACTGCCGATAGATTACTCACCGTGCTGTACTGCCGATAGATTGTTCACCGTGCTGTACTGCCGATAGATTACTCACCGTGCTGTACTGCCGATAGACCTCCAGGCCGAGCTCGTCCAATGTCTCCATGATCTCGGTCTGGGTGGAGCCGACCCACTGTCCGCCTAGGTCAAACGTCTCTGTCGCGCCGCCTTTGACCCGCATCTGAGTGGCCAGCGTCCGGCCTCCCACGCGGTCTGGAGACGAACAACGCAATACATACCGGAACAGGGGTGAAACATCAATCTTGCTAATCAACACAAAAACTGTTCAGTTCATACTTTTATTAACAGCATCAGTGTAAGTCATAATTATTATTAGTTCTGAGGACTACAGATCCAAGATATTTTGATATGTAAATGTGAGTCTTCTTTGATACACGTCATTTATGACACGAATACAAAGTTCTGGTGATTGTGTCACATATCTTCATCTTGCTTTGACTGCCAGCACCAGCTGTGTCATATGGGTATTCACAATACCCACAGTCCACATAAACTGTCATCTCAGCTGTACCCATAGGCGTACCCAAGGGGGGGGGGGCAAACAGGACAATTGTCCCCTCCTGAAGGTCTGTATGTGCCCCCTTTGGTCGATTTGGCAATTTTTAAAGAAAAAAATTAAAAATATGCCCCTCAAAAAATATAGTGGGCCAAATCTGGTGAGCTTTTTTTGGTGGGGGTACTTTATGCCCTCCTGATCCAAAATTGCCCCCTCCTGGAGTGAATTATGGGTACCCCACTGGCTGTACCCCGTAGGGTGCATAGTATATGCATGTCTCTCCTTTATGCCCAAATAAGCATTCATCTATGCCCACAAAAGTATGTAGGACACAATTCTGACCTTTGGCTTCAATGATGCATATTTGTGCAGCAGGGTCTCGTCTCAGCAGCTCATTGGCCGCTGTCAGTCCGGCCACACCTGCACCAATGACCAGCACCTCACAGGTGATGTCACCAGGGCCACCGGGGACATCATGCCGGCTGGAGGGGAGCCAGGCCTCCGGGAGGGAGCCGAGTGATGGCTCTCCAGGGCCTGTGTGAGCATCTGCTGACTGCATCCTGCTGAATAAGAGAACCAGTGATGTGAGCTGATCTGCAGTGTATGGTCACTGCAGTTGTGTGTGGTTGCTCAGGAACTTCACCCTGTTCCAATGGTTGGGGCCAGGTCAGATGCTATTCTTGGCCATGCCAAATTGGAATTGTTTGGTTTGTTGACCCAGCACCTCCTGGGACCCAAGGCGCTAATTGTAATAGAAACTCATCTTTGTCTCTCACCCTGTTCCTGAGGGATATGGGGGCCGGGAAACTTTTTCAAAGGCCCGCCGAGGGATTTGAACCCCGGTCCCTGGCTCAGAAGGCTGTTGTTGTTGTTGTTGGGTTAGGGTGCGTAGCTGCTAGGCTTAATACACAGAAGGTAAGTATGTTACCAACTCACTTGGTTGGCCTCCCCACCATTGACCACTCAAGGGGTGATGGTAAGCCGCCCCAGGTTGCCTCCTGAATTAAATTTAAGTAGAATGGGCGCCATGTGACCTTCGTTGTCGGAGCGCCCCTAAACCCCAATAAAAATAATAATAAAAAAATTTAAGTAGCCGTTTTCATTGTAAATTCGTCATCGCCATGGAGGATTGGGATTGTAATGGTTATTAAAGGGGGAATAATTTATTCCATCACTAGTTTTCGAGCCTTTGTACCAAAAAATACTCACTTTGTACTACTCTGGAATTTGTACCAAAACTACTCACCTAGCACCAAACTTCACTCAGTCTATACCTTTTTTCCTGCCAAATACCTAGTTCATGTGGTTGCCAGATGCAGACGCTCAGTTTGAACCAATATGTGCTCAATTTGTACCTTTTACGCTTTCATATGGTCCTCCATTACTCCATAGCACGCCAAGAGCACGCCAAGGCTACGAGCGAATCGTAGGCCGCCCCGATCGGACTGAATGGCTACGAGCGAATCTTAGGCCGTCCCGATCGGACTAAATGGCTACGAGCGAATCTTAGGCCGTCTCGATCGGACTAAATGGCTACGAGCGAATCTTAGGCCGTCCCGATCGGACTTAATGAGGGGGTTAGGTTAGGTTAGGTTATGTTTGGTAAGTTAGGTTAGGTTAGTTTAGGGTAAGGCTTGTGCAAAAGGAATATGCAAAATGTTGTTATGTCCCTGCAATTTGGCGCGCAATGTTACCAGTTAAAACTTATACTGAAAACTAAGCTAAAAAGTTATATTTGCTACCAGATTTGGATGAAACTATCGATGTATTACAAAGCTAGTAAAATCCGGTCCAAACTGAGTATCGTTTGGTACAAGGCTAGTTTAAAGTTCCACACAAACTCTGATATTTGGTACAAATAACGGAATATTACAGATAGAGTAGAAAGAAGTACAGATGCAGTGAACTTAACCAAAACTGGGAAAACTAGTACAAAGTGAGTAGTTTTTGGTATAGCGTAAATTACATCCCTTATTAAAGTACCTTGGTAATGGTGACTGTCGAAAAATAAATGTAAACAAACATTGCCATGAAATCGGCATCTGTGCGTCATTTTTGTCTGTAACTTGTGCTACCATATAATTCATGTATGTATGTATTGACATTTAAAACACTCTCCAACATAAAATGGCTATTCCGAGTGTCGAGTCGATAACGTTAAAAGGTGAGACATGTTAAAAAGGCACTCGTAAGCAGCATTCATACAGCAAAATATAAAAAGCATACATCCATACACACAACACGCACACACACACGCACGTACGCACATATTCATCCAGTCCCAGCTAAATGATTACACAGTGCATGCCTAAAAGACGCGAGAGTCGAGTTCCGGAGTTCCAGAGGTAAAGAGTTGTAAAGTTGCGCGATACTGTATAAGAGGCGCCGCCTACCCGCCTCCGTCCTCACACGCGGGAGAGTGTCATCAGTGTCAGTGTCATCAGTGAGAGTGTGATCAGTGTCCTGACAAGTAGAACGGGAGCGAAGAGAGTAGTTGGCCTGAATATGAGAGGCAAGAGCTTGCGGTTCGCCAGTAACTCGTATTTTGTGAAGCAAACTAACAGAGTGCTGTTGGTAGAGCTGACGGGCAGTAGGCCAGCCCAGTTCCTCACGCACGTCCGATATATGATCAAATTTGCGACGGCCGGAGACAACGCGCATCGCAAAGTTCAGGATTTTTTGGAGGCGTTGTGTGTTTTTCTCCGACCCGTTGCCATAGACAGCAAGGCAGTATCGAACGTGCGAGATGACCAAGGCATTGACCAAGGTGGGCAGAAGGTCAGGTGGGATCTGATGACGCACGTGGGACAGGCCGATGAGGATACCGTTGCATTTTTTGACGAGGGCAGAAACGTGAGAGTCCCAGGTGAGGTACTTGTCGAACACTACGCCAAGGTTCCTCACGGTGGGGTCCTCACGCACTGCATCCTCGCGGTACCGAACAGTAATGGGAGCCATGCCACGACAATTTTGACGGGAACCACAGACTATAAGTTCCGTTTTACTTGTGTTTACTTTCAGACCGTGGGAGTGGAACCAGACGTCCAATGAGTCTAATGTCTGTTCCATTGTAGCAATGAGCTGCGGGAGAGTCGTTTTTGCCATATATCAAAATTTGGGTATCATCAGCGTACTGCACCACGTGCGCGTCAGGGGCAAAGAGGGACAGGTCGTTAGCAAATATCTGGAAGAGGAGTGGGCCAAGAGAGGATCCTTGGATACACCGATGGGATTGGGCTGGGGTCTGGAAAGGTGCCGGTTGCCACGCCCGTCAGCAGTACAAACAGATTGGGTATGACCACGGAGGTAAGAAGAAAACCAGGTAGGATCGATAGAATAGGCTTGAAGTTTGGAAAGAAGCTTTGTGTGGTCAATCACATCAAAGCATTTGGAAAGATCAAGGAGGCAGAGGAGGGTAAGTTCCTGGCGGTCAGTGGCGGCAAGGATATGATCGGATACAGTAAGGAGCGCGGTTTCTGTGGAGAGACGGGAGCGGAAACCGTGCTGGGATGAGGAAAAAAGGTTGTTGTCAGCCATGTATGAGTACAGCTGTCGCTGGACCACCTTCTTGACAAGCTTCGGAAAGGCAGGAACGATGGAAATAGGTCTGAAGTTTGAGGCATCTGATGGGCTTCCAGATTTGTGGATAGGATGTACTATGGAATGTTTCCAGGGATCGGGAAATTCACAGGACGTGAGACAGGTGTTGAGAATGTGTAGGATGACATGGCCAATAGCTTCGAAACAAAGCTTAATTACTTTAATGCAAATGCTGTCGGCCCCACAAGCTCCTGAATTTTTCATAGAAAAGAGGACAGGACAGAGAGAATCAATAGTCATGGGTTTCAAAGAGAAAGCACAGGCACCAACCCTGGGTAGACAGCACAGAAGTTCAAGGGGCACCCCCTGGCTCGAACCTCACCTGCGACTCGGGGGCCCACCCCCACGAAGTACTTGTTTAACTCGTCGGGGTGGCCTCAGGCACAACTCTGTGTCGACCTCTTGCCCTCAATGATTTGTCTGATGTTCCTAAACATGGTGGCAGGACCCTGCTCTCTCACCCTACTGGCAATGTCCTGTCTCATGTCCTGTCGGATAGCAGACTTCACTTTCTTATCCAGGGCGAGAAGAGCAGGAGTCCTGACACCTTGGGCAAGAAGTCCACGTTGCTGTGCCATCAGCCGCAAGGTGGCGTCCGAGGCAGGGGGGGCCGAAGGGTTGTGAATTTTGATGTGCTGCAGAGGAGCATGAGAATCAAGAATAGGCAGAAATAATGCTAGAAAGGCAGACCACTGATCAGCTACCCCCGCACATGAGAACACAGGGCTCCAGTCGGTGTGGTACAGAGACAAATGGAAATCTAAAACATTCAACCTATTCAAATGTCTGGACATGCTATATGATGGCTTGGCTCTGTGCTTGGGAATGTTGATGATAGCCTTGACTAAAAAATGATCACTGTATGCACATTCAAATACACTCAGATCAGTTACAAAGTCAACCCTGTTTGAGACACACATATCTAAAAGAGATCCAGATCTATATGTAGGCACCTGCACAAATTGATGTAATGATAAACTGTCTAAAAGCTCTATCAGCTTAGTCCTAGCATGATCACCATATGAGGCTAAAAGGTTACAATTGGCATCACCTGCAATAAAAATAGGACAAGATGAGTGAAGAATGATACGCTGAATTTGCAATTCAAGGCAATCCAAATCGGCAGTCACCTGAGCTATGGAATGACCAGAGCCCTGTTCGGCTGCCGGAGCCCTGTTCGGCTGCCGGCTCTCACGCTAGCCAGTGCTAGTGGGCTCGCAGGTTGCCTAGCAACGTGCGATTCACCAATCAGGAGCGAGCAAACGATGACGATACGCGCACAGTTTCATGTACGCGTGCCCCCTTACGTGACGTCACGTGCTCGCGCGCGAGCGGCATTCCAAATGTTGTTCCTATTCATAAAAAGGGAGATAGAAGTAAAGAGGAAAACTATAGACCAGTTAGTCTGACCTCATTAGTCTGCAAGGTGCTTGAATCAATCATCAAAGATAAGATTGTTGAATTCTTGGAGCAAAATGAACTCATCAAGGATGCACAGCATGGCTTTAGGAAGGGCCGTTCTTGTTTAACTAATCTTCTGGAGTTTTTGGATGTTGCAACAGATAGCTTTGATCAGGGTAAACAGCTAGATGTAGCTTTTCTTGATTTCAGTAAAGCATTTGACAAAGTCCCCCATACAAGACTGGGGTTGCAACTTAAAATTCATGGGATCAGGGGCAAGATTCTGGATTGGATAGAAACGTGGCTTTCAGGACGCCAGCAAAGGGTTATATTGAATGGGTGCCAATCACAATGGAAGGAGGTTCTCAGTGGGGTTCCACAGGGCTCAGTCCTGGGCCCATTGCTTTTTATAATATTTGTGAATGCAATTGAGAACAGTATAGACAGCAAAGTCTTGAAATTTGCAGACGATCTAAAAGTTGTCAGGATTATTAGAGGAAAACATGATCAGGATGTTTTTCAATCAGATCTGGACAAGCTAGTTGAGTGGTCTGAAGCATGGCAGATGAAATTCAATTTGAGTAAATGTAAGATTATGCATGCTGGACGGGTTAGCAGTAAACACAGGTATGAAATGGGTGGGCAGAAAATGGAGCAGATTGAAAAGGAAAGAGATTTAGGTGTCGTGGTAAACAATAGACTATCAGCGTCAGACCAGGTTGTAGAAGCTAGGAAAAAGGCACTTAGAATGCTAGGGGCCATTAACAGAAATGTTTCCTACAAGAGTGAAAAGGTAATAACAAAACTGTATTGTGCATACATTAGACCACATTTGGAGTATTGTGTACAAGCCTGGTCTCCAACATATGAGAAAGATTGCTGGTTGTTAGAAAGAGTTCAAAAAAGGGCAACAAAAATGGTTAATTGTCTTGGCAGTTTACCTTATGAAGATAGATTAAAGAAATTGGGTATGTTTTCACTTAGATATAGAAGGCTAAGAGGAGATCTAATTGAAGTCTTCAAATTTGTAAATAGTCAGCATTCTGGATATTTAAAGGGTATGTTTGAGTTCAATAGGGAAAATCGAGGTAGAGGTCATCAGCATAAACTCATTATGAAACAAAGTAGGACTAGGCTATGACAGTCATTTTTCAGTAGAAGGGTTGTAGGACATTGGAATATGCTACCAGGGGATGTCGCTGATGCAGTGACACTTGCTTCCTTCAAAATTAGATTAGATAAATACTTTACAGAGAAGGGATTAATTCATAAATACTCGTGGGATTAGCCTTCTTTTATGCAGGTAGAGTAAGGTGATTTGAAGGGGCGAGACTGGTGGAGGGGGGGGGGGGGTGGGTGTGGGTGTGGGTGTGGGTGTGGGTGTGGGTGTGGGTGGGGTGGGGTGCAACCTCGGATGGGCCCAAGAGGCTCTTTGTTGCACTTTTCTTTTGTCTTTATGGTGCTTCCACATCGGCGCAAACAAGGAAATCGTCCATTTTTCCAAGCGAAAACGCTGATGTAGTCACTTTAATTGAGTGCACCCTCTCTGTTCAAGTTTCTGTTATAAATTCAGTTTAACCCTTGTTTAAGACTTGCATAACTCAGAAATAACAATATTTCTCAAAAGTGTCCCCTCATGGTGACACTTCTTCGACTATTTTCCGAATTTTGAGACTCAAGTCATTTGTATTGTTATTTCTCTGTTGCCCATCGCTTTGTCTCACTGCGTCGTTTTGTGCAGCAAACCCACTAGCAAGCCCTGCTAGCGCTCTTTTTCAATCGCTGGAATGCCGCTCGCGCGCGAGCACGTGACGTCACGTAAGGGGGCACACGTACATGAAACTGTGCGCGTGTCGTCATCGTTTGCTCGCTCCTGATTGGTCACTCGCACGTTGCTAGGCAACCTGCGAGCCCACTAGCACTGGCTGGCGTGAGAGCCGGCAGCCGAACAGGGTTCAGAATAATTGAGTTACATAGTAAAACGTACTTATAAAGGTGGTAGAAGTCCCACGGTAGCCACATTTTTCTGGAAATGACCTCTTCTGCACGTAAGGACATTCCAAAGTGCGCGGTGATGCCACCGCGTATTTTCTGCAGGACCGGCTGAGGCAGAGCCTGTCATCTCTTTTATGCTAATAAAAACACCTCACTTATGCATATTTCCGGTAAAATAAGCAATATTTGAAAGAAAATAAACTTGTTTTGTTCCAACGACAGCAGCAGTTACCTAGTTTTCCCATAAAATTCTATATTTTTCATGAATTTTCATGCCAAAAAATTAATACGCCACCACCAAATTCTCAACGCTAAAGGCCAGGAGATGAGAAAACCACAAAAACACAAAACCTCAACGGACAGTGTGTAGTAATACAAAGTCCCGTTAGTTTTGAATTGCATAATAATTGTATGATCCAGTGTAGGACTTGCAGATAATTAAAAACTCTAAAATTGATCTTAAGATAAAAGTGGTGGACAGTAGTGCCGATCAAGTACTCGTTATCTGATACTAGTCTCGAAAAACGCCAAAGTTTTAACGCTGATAATTGCTGAGATAATGGACTAAATGAGCATTGAGGTCCCTGTTATATGTCTTAAACGTGTTTAAAGCTCATACAACTGCAAAAGAGTGCATTTACTTTCAGGACGGAAACCTGTATAATCACTTTAAAGGAAATAGTTCACCTTCAACATGGGATTTTGAACTGAAATAGCAGTTTGGTAGCCCGTGTTGAGAAATCCTTATCTGCAACTTTTCTTGGCTGAAAAGACTCTCCAGCCGAAGATATTTGACTTTTTGGCGAAGGAATGCGGCTTTTTTTTTTTCTTTTTTTCTTTTTTTTACCCGGACCGGCCTATAGCCATATCCCGGGTTTGGGGAAAGTACTTCTGGCAATTTGCCAGGCAAAGAGTTACGTTAGTCGGTTTATGGGAACCCGAGCAAAAAAGGGAATAGGGTAGCTATTTTACGTTAAGTGAATTCTTCACAGTAAATCTAAAGTCTATCTTACGTTAAGTATTTCGTTCAAAGTCAAAGTTAAAATAAAACACGAGACACATACATACACAATATATTTCATACACACACAGAACAGAATACTTGTACAGTGTCAGAGTTGATGGAGCCGTGGGGTGCCGTCATTGCAACAGCGGGAGACTGTTGCCAGTCTCCCTAGCTCCGGCGCCTCGGCGAGACCTGGTTGTGGGGTGTGTTTAGCTGGGCGAAAAGTCCTAAATAATAAAAACCCAGCGTCTAAGGCAAAGGGGAAAAACCTGCGCGGTGGGCCAAAAATGCGCAAGGCAAAAAACCCCTGTTATATTTGTTTAGCTAAACGTGTTTGGTAGAAATAATCTAAGAGGGGACCTATCAATACAAGATAACTATCACCTAACAGTGTAAAAAAGGTTTGACAGGGTGGATACTGCACCGCAGCGCAGTGGACACTGCACCGCAGCGCAGCAGCCACCACACCGCGGCGCAGCATCGGCGAGTGATCTGGTTTGGCAGGGAATCATGCCGCCGCCAACGCAAAATCGCACATCAGCCATCGGCGTCCCATCGCAGAAATCCCCCGCCAAATCAGCCACGCCACGAAGAGCCACGGCCAGAAACCCTCGCCGCGGGGCCGAGATCCAGCAGGGGGCCCCCGCAACAAGACACCGGCAGCCAACGCGCAACCCCACGTCGGCAGCAACATGATTTAATATACTGCACCGCAGCGCAGCGGACACCACACCGCAGCGCAGTGGAGTGAGCACCGCACCGCAACGCAGCGGCCACCACACCGCAGCGCAGCATCGGCATATGTTATCAGGGGCGGGTGTTCAATACTCGGCTTTGGCAAGAGCGGAGCAGAGGGGAGAGGAGGGTTGGGAGGAGCATTACGTTAAGAAATGAACAACGAATTCCAATGGAACCTTTCGTTGCGAGACTGATTTGGCAGGGAATCATGCCGCCGCCAACGCAAGACCGCACATCTACCATCGGCGTCCCATCGCAGAAATCCCCCGCCAAATCAGCCGCGCAACGAATTTCGCCGCGCGGCCGAGATCCAGCAGGGGGCCCCCGTAACAAGACACCGGCAGCCAACAAGCAGCCCCACGTCGGCAGCAGCGTGATTTTAACATAATTTAACATGCTGCACCGCAGCGCAGCGGACACTGCACCGCAGCGCATCAGCCACCGCACCGCGGCGCAGCATCGGCGTGTGATCTGGTTTGGCAGGGAATCATGCCGCCGCCAACGCAAAATCGCACATCAGCCATCGGCGTCCCATCGCAGAAATCCCCCGCCAAATCAGCCACGTCACGAACAGCACCGGCCATTCGCCGCGCGGCCGAGATCCAGCAGGGGGCCCCCGCTACAAGACACCGGCAGCCAACCCGCAACTCCCGCGTCAGCAGTAACTTGATTTAACAGTTAGTCAGGAAGTTATTTCTGACTGGTTTGGCAGGGAATCATGCCGCCGCCAACGCAAAACCGCACATCAACCATCGGCGCCCCATCGCAGAAATCCCCCGCCAAATCAGCTACGCAACGAACAGCCAAGCCATAACCATTCGCCGCGCTACCAATCCAGCAGGGGGCCCCGCAACAAGACACCGGCAGCTAACACGCTACCCCACGTCGGCAGCAACCTGATTTAGCGACCAATTTGACAGGGAATCATGCCGCCGCCAACGCAAAATCGCTCATCTACCATCGGCGTCCCATTTCAGAAATCCCCCGCCAAATCAGCCACGTCACGAACAGCGCAGGCCATTCGCCGCGCGGCCGAGATCCAGCAGGGGGCCCCCGAAACAAAACACCGGCAGCCAACACGCAATTTCCACGTCAGCAGCAGCACAATTTAAAGGTTAGTCAGAAACAACTGAATGAAGTATTTGTTGGAGGTGATTTATTATTTCTTGTTGAACCGTCTCAAATTGCGGCGGTAGCGGTTACTTTCAGAGGGGCTGGGGTGGGGGGGGGGGGGGGCTATCCGGTATTATAGGGCGAGGGAGCTGGGAAGGAGGGTGGGGGGAGGGGAGGGATGGCGGGGAGAGGGACCGACTGTCTTCAGAGAGAGGAGGAGGGTGGGAGGTTGGGAGTTGGCGGGTGACGGCTCTGATTAGAGAGGCGTCAGAGTCCTCAGCGTCAGCGTCAGCGTCAGCGTCGGAGGACTCGACCGGGGACTCCGCCAGAGATTCGGCGGGGGTGGGAGTGGGTGCCGCTGGGACACTGCCAGAGTCCAGAAGGGACTCGGCTGAGATGGGGTGGGGCTCGGCCTGCTCTGCCGTCGGTGGGGGTGGGCACTGCCGCCGCTGTGACGGGGCAGGCGGTGGCGCCGGTGGGGTGGACCCACTTGAGGTCCGACGGGTGGGCGCGGGTGGGGTTCGGTGGGATAGGGGCAGCGGGGGCCAGACGCTGGGGGCCAGCGCTGGGATGGGAGGTGGGGTGGGGGGGACCGCCTTGCGGGCCCGGGTCTGCTCGGCGGCTAGCGCTCGGGCAGGGCAGTCACGGGACCATGCGGGGTGGGCGGCCCCGCACGACACGCAGCGAGTGGCTGCGGTGTCGCCACCGACACATTGGGCTGTGTCGTGCGTCTCGGCGCACTTTCCGCAGATGGACTGGCGGGCGTGGCACTGACGCTGGTGGTGGCCAAACCGCCAGCAGGCTCTGCACTGCAGTGGCCCTTGCGTCCACTCCTTTACTGTGACTACTATGTAGCCACAGTAGATGCGTTCCGGGAGCTGTAAGCCCCGGAAACGCAGCCGGACCATGGGGTTGGGGCCTGGTCGCTTAGACCGCATCCGGACCACTTCTGTCACCCCCTGAGTCACTAGCTCCTGGAGGAGCACGGTCTCAGTCAGATTGCTGACTTCGGGGCACAGGATGAATCCCTGGCAGGAATTCATGTGGTCCGGGGCCGTCACCTCACAAGCCTTGTCCATGAAAGACGGGATGGCTAGGAGGGTGGCAGTCTGCTGGCCAGACAGGGTCTGAACCAGCAGAGCGCCGGAACGGATGGGGCGCGCGCTGGCCACCTCTCCGCAGAGGGCGACCAGTTGGCGGCGCACCGCGAACGGGTTGGAGTACCTCATGGTAACTCCGTCCTTCCTCTGAATGAGGAGGAGAGCAGGCCCGTCGGGTGGCGAGGTGTTGGGGGGGAGCCAAGCACCGGGTCGGTCCAGGCGAGGCTCCCGAGGGGAGCCGGGGGGTCCAGGAGGACCGTCCGGGGGGGGGGGCAGACCCCTGAAGGGGGTCGGGTGGCTTCGGAAGGAAGCCGGGGGGTGGCCGCGCGCCGGGACGGGAGGGGAGAGACTCCTGAAGGGGGCCGGGCGGGGGGGTCGCCATGAGGGGACGGAGGGGCGGGGAAGTTGCCATGAGGGGGCGGAGGGGCGGGGAGGTCGCCATGACCGGAGGAGGGAGGGGAAAGTTTAATTAATAACCTAAATTACGTTAACGTGGCACACACGGCAGAACGTGTTGCCAGCTGCAATTAATCTACAGAATGAAGCGGGTTCTCTACCTTGCAAATTGTGGAAATTACGTTACCTACTTAAAAATATCTAAAGGCTACCTATCTAAGGGTCTAACGACCCTGCCACAAGCACGTGGACAGGGTCCCGCACCCGGAAGCGGTGGAGAGCTGGAGAAGGCTGGCTAGAAGGCGTCCGTAGGTCCGATGTCGGTGAAAGGATGAGGAATGCGGCGCATATATGATATACCGTACCGTCTGAGAGTGCCAGCACTGGTCTGAGCATGCGCAGACCAATAACTCACACCATAACATTAATAATTTACAACATTCTGTCCTGAATTGGCGCGATGTAGGACCATTTTTGAAAAGAAAAAAAGAAACTGTATTCAAAAATATAATAAAATCGTGTTCTGAAAAAAAATCCGAAGGTGAACTATTTCCTTTAAAGGGAATAGGTCACCTTGAAAGTTGTCTTGAAGTTCATCCATTAGGTGCATCTTGAGCTCAAAACTATGAATATGACTTTGGTTTTGACAACTGATGGATATATGTGGAGAAAGAAGTAAGTTTCTCTTTCTATTTCACGAGAAATCGTACGATAGCAGCTGGCGTTCTGGCTCCGCCCCGCTCCGCCTGACGCCAAGTACAGTCTCTGACAAGGGGCCTCCGCGCCGCCCGGGCGGCCAAGCGGATATTAACAAGGCGTCGTGACCAGAGACTACGTGCCAGAGAGTGTACCTGCCTCCGGCGGCGCGGCGGCGAGCTTTCATTCCCCGATCGTGGCCCGGAACAGTGGGATTGAAATCGGGCCCACTATTCCTGTGTCGAAATTACTTGACGTAGAGAGGTAATTCTTTCACCAAAAACCATTTTTAGATCTACTCTACAAATATGCTATCTCAGTTCAAAACCCCATGTTAAAGGTGAACCATGGATTACTGGTATGGATGGGGCACTCCAGCAAATCTCGCAAGCAGCGAGACTTTGCGAAATTCTGCGACGCAAATCGTGAGCAAGGAGGATCGCCGGCGTTCTCGCTACGTGTGGAAGGTAGGGTCGGCGGTTGGCTTTGCCCGTGCCTTAGCGTGTTAATTATAGTGATTTTACGGTTAAGGTGTGGCTTAAATGATAGAAAGATCGATTCTCAACGTGAAGATTGCTTAAAAGGCTGAAAATAAGGAGCCATCATCTTTTTTCTTGCCTTCCAAGTCATGGAGCTTCTCTTGCTCGAGTCATGAATGGATGTTTGAATATTTGAAGTTTTACACAGAATAAGTGAAATTTCTTGGCAGATGAAAGTGCTCTTTGATGTCTATGATATTTTTTGTGAGTGCTAGTGTCATATTGCCCCTGAGGAATGTAATGAAGTGTATTGACAATTAAATGGGAGCCTAACTTGAAATGCAACTTATTCCCTGAAGCAGTGTGCTGGAATCAGGAAATTCTAGTGGGAGATGACACCCAGCATAGACTAATTACCCATTCATTCCCCCCTTGTTTTGATGGGAATATTTCACTCAGTGGTATATGATCTGCTGGGCAATGTTGACCATTAATGTCCATTTTTCCCATCCCGACGAGGAAGAGGTGGTGGCACTCTACGACACGCCCCATCTCTAAGTGCATCCGCAACGCCCTCTACAAATACGATATCAAGCATGAGCACAAAAAGGCGTCCTGGCAACACATCCGCTGGTTCTTTGCAGAAGATAGCAAAGGGACTGTGAGGACTGCGCCAAGTCTGAAGAAATGTCACGTGCAGCTTGAGGCCTTCAAAAAAATGAAGGTCAAGTTTGCCACCAAAGTGTTGAACCGCTCCGTCTCAACTGGAATCCATCTCTTCTGTGATTTTGGTAAGTCTAGCATTTGATCCAGCAACTCCAAAAAGTAAGTCTGCCAGCCAAAAATGGACTGGAATTCCTGTACCCTTTGCCTTGGATGTGAGACGGTCATGATGTCCATATTATTATCATCCAAATTCAGGGACTGCTGATTATGGAGTGCAAAAACCTTAGCTATGTGGTAGTTAATACTTCTGAATGTAATGGTAAGATGGTGTGTACTTTGCTTAACATGTGATGAGCCTGAAGGCAGAACGTATCCAAGGATTGCTGTTTGATTACCAAAAAACAACACAATTGATTTTTGTTTGCATTGCCCTTACCTCGATACGATATGTGCTTGAACATTGTTGCATTTCATTGATAATCATTTATCTTATAATGCACATGCTCATTTCCCACTTCGAAGTCTAATTAGATCTTCGGGATTCGGATGTCTACCAAAACAACAATACCTCCTACTGGCATCCGAGGTTCGGCATAGTTGCTACAGTAAATATATATTATAGTTCAATCCGCCTTTAAATAGCCCAAACATATTATGCCCACAGGCCGCATATCTGAGGAGTGTCGGGGGACAGCGGAGCTTCTTCTCCGCCTGAACGACATCATGGATGTCCTGAACAGCTACAGGCCTACCGATGCTTGTCGCAACAAGCGTGCCTTCTTGGCCGCAACAGAAAAGCAGCACATCCGTATCCTGGAGGAGGGACGCAACTGGATCAGTAGGTGGTGCGTTGGTGATGGTGCAAAGATAGATAGTGTCGCAGGACTGCAGCTTACCATCAACGCCATCCTGATCATATGGGGAGTCCTCAGGGGCATGCTTCGCTTCATGTGCACGCGATGATTCAATCAGGACTGTTTAGAGAACTTCTTCGGCTCTATTCGCCAGATGAATGGCGAAAATGACCACCCTAACCCTACCCTGTTCCGTCACGCTTACCGTAAGGTCAGTATGAACACCATGGTCAAGCCCACGGATGGAGGTAACTGCGAGCCAGATGCCGACTCGCTGCTGGCGATCGCGACGAGCTCTGCTGCCCGACCTGACCGGCCGGTGCCCAGTACATCCGTGGAGTGTGGACAGGGCGGTGTTACCGTCCCCAGCAACGCTAATTATGTGGACGGTGTGACTGAAAATGTGCTTGCATATGTGGCTGGTTACCTGGTACACCAGGAGGAGCTTCGCCACAATTGTGCTACGTGTGCCCATGCTTTACCCTCAGGGGACAGGCAGGTCCGTCGCAGCCGTGAGACGATGTTGGGCCTTAAAAGCTTCACGGGGATATCGTTGACGGACATGGGCAGCCTGAAAGCGCCTTCAGATGCGTTCCATCGGGTGATAGTGGCTGCATATGTGGTCACAGAAACTCAGGCGCGAAGCGCGATGCTGAGTCGTGGTGTTGGCAGTAAACTTTTGCTTTGCATCGCAAACACGGCTGCATACAAAGTCCTGCGCTCCACCATGTGTACCGACAACAGGCTGGAATGTATGGTAGCGCGGTTCGTCCGCATGCAGCTGCATCTCACCTGTGCAAAAGTGACTGCCGCAAGTGGGAAGGGTGTCAGCAGGGTTAATCGGAAGCACATGAAACTGTCGTCGCGAGGTAGTGTGTAGTCTGGCATCAAAGTACCTCTGTTGGTAACAAAGTCAATTGGGCTTTGCATTTTTGTTTTGTCGTTACCCTTCGCCTGATGACACGCTTGTATACAGGGGTGTGGCATTTTCGAACAGATCGCCAAACTTTTTGTTCATGTTGTGTGTCATTTGGTATCGTACTCGAACGTGTCATGGGATGAATGTAGGTGGTGCATGTGAATCTAGGTGAATTTAGGTGAATTTATGTGATACATGCGAATTTAGGTGCGTACATGTGTGCGCTGTGCATGCAGTGCGTGGCAAATGGCATGCCCCAAGACTGGTTATTGATTCAACACTGATTTAATCGATTGGAATCGTTCAATCAAAATTCCTTGAATCAAGCAATAATTGATTCACCACAAGATCTTTTGATTCATGAATCGTGATTGAATCAAAACCCACATCAAAGCAAGACTGATTGAATCGAAAGATTTAACGATTCTCAACGATGCAAGTACACCGGTAAATTATGCAAATACATACAGTCCCAGGGGCTGCATTAATTTATACTGAAATAGTATTGCTGTAACAATGTTTTAATGATCATATATATGTATGTTTCCATTTTTATTGATTTGATATAAATTAATGACATTTATTTAAATGTTGAATCAAACGTGCATCGATTCAAATATTTGTTTTGATTCTTTGAATCGGAAAGAATCAATTCTCACAATTGTATCCGTGAATCCAACGGTGATTGAATCATTCAGACTCCAAAGTGAATCATGATTGAATCGTTCCAAAGAAGTTTAATCAATAACCAGTCTGGGCTCCCACTGCCGCCAGAGAGCTTGTCTGAGTTCCCGGTGTTCTTTTGCGCTGATGCTTGTCCAGAGTCGTCCATATTTAGGCAATGTGCATGACTTAGTTAATAAACTGCCGTAGCCCGCTAACCGTATCCGAGGCGTGCTCACGGCACCTGCTGACGGGACAAAATAAATGTTAACATTCACCTTATGACGCTGTTGGGAAGCATTGACATCAAAGTCGGTATTGAATCTCCACTTTCTGAGCCGTTCCTGCACTCCCGTACCGGCGGAGCGAACGGATCCCGTTAGACAGCCCGCCGGCCGACGTCGGCCCAGCTAGCTCACGATATTTATCCCGATAGATGGCAGGCCGTCCGCCCCGATCGCAGGTAACAATGGGAAATCGGCGGAGTGCCCCATCCATTACTCGATAATCCATGGGTGAACTATTCCCTTTAAGCGCCCTTTGTCAGACGTGGCTTACAGATGGCCAGATTGGCGTTGCAGGGCGCACGAAGTACATAGCCAGGAGCAATCAGGGGCAACTTTGACGAAGAGCAGATGTATGGGTAGTTTTGCGCAGCGAGTTCAGCTATAGTGTTTAAATTACATATGACATTGAAAACTGTATTTGACAACACCAAAAATTTCCGTGTTGTAGCATTACTGCATGACCATAGCACCCCCCATTTGGGGGTGCTGGGATCGCCTTAGCATAAGCTATCTAGAGAGCTTACGCGTTAGCACGTTGTGAACAGCACTATTGTGCGTCGCCCGAAGTGCAGCACACGGCCGTAACGATGATAGATCAAGAGTTATTCACCTGCGATACCTGCCGTGATCGCTCGCCGGTCACAGCCCATGGGCTTACTTGAATCATTATTTTGGATTTTGTGGTTAACGACTCAATCCTGCCACCGGGAAGATTCAAGCATTCGATAGGTTTATTACTGTCGATCTTATTATGAATGTCCAACAAACCAGTGCAGATGATGAGTGATGTCTTTCCGTTTTTTAACCACAAATGATGCTTAACCCGCGCCCGCTGGGGGCAGTCTGCCCCTTCCCGGATTTTCTAAATACCTTGAAAACTATGATAGATATCGGTGTGAAACTTTCAACACCTTATGCACCATCAATTATACGTCTTCTCTCAAAATGTTATTTAAATTGGTTAAATAGTTTGGGAAATAATTACGTTTTAGTGACGTCATGTCATGCCATTTTTGGTAAAAAACTATAAATGTTTGAGAAATCGTAGAAAATAGAGTTTGGAAGCAAATTGCAAATAACAAACGTGAATAGAACAAAAATAAAATTATCTTCGAAATGGCTATCTCGGATATCCAAAATGTTGATTTTTTTACCCCAAATTTTGTTTTACAAATATATTTTTTCTCTCGGAAAACTTGCCACAAAATAAATATTTTCAAAGATATTTAAAAAAACGGAACATATATTGGAGGACCAAGTATGAACGATTACGACACCTGTATCACATTGCAAAGTAATAGGTATCCTTATTTTTGACAGACTTGTGGCTCCCTAAGCAATAAGCATGAACAACTCATGACATCATTTGTTTGTATTGCATTTGATGGCTTTTATTGACCATATACAGACAAATAAATGCCATCACTGTATTTCTGAGACAAAACTGGTCTAGAAACATGCCTTTTTTATTTAGATTGATATATTTCAAATTGTGACCTTCGTCGATCTGACCTTGACCTAAACTTCACCTAAGGGCCATTATATGGGGTCAGGGTGTGAAAATGGCTAATACTATGCGGAAGATGTATTATACCTTTGAGAGCACCCATGTTAAATGGAAAGTATGGCCCATCAACCCAAATATCTGGATTTTGACCTTTCATCTGACCGTGACTTGACATGTGAACTTATTTGGAAAATTTCGCGTATGCTTTAGATGTGTCTCATTGAGAGCTTTCGATTGCCGCCTTGTGCGTCTCGCTGCGGTTATTGATTCTCACGAAAATCCAAAATATTTTTCGCCGCAGCGAGCTACTCCATTCGTACAAGCGACGCCGAGCAACTGTCGAGTACGTTTTTTTGCGCATGCGCAGAACGGACATGTGTTTCGCGGAGCGGGCGAGTGACCTATCCAGTCGTTCTCTCATCCATGGTTTGAGCTACACACCGACTGGAGCCTTAACACTTAACCCAAGGTATTTTAATAGACTTAACCCTGATCTAGCAAGAACTGCAACACCCCCAAAACCCCTGCCATCTGAGCGCTGTTCGGCGGCCGGCTCTCGCGAGAGCGCTCACCGACGTCACACAGGGCAGTGTCGTCATAGTGAGTGACGTCGGCTCGCGGCCGCCGAACACCGGCGAGCAAACCCGTTAGCAAGCCATGCTAGCGCTCTTTTTCAATCGCTGTAATGCCGCTCGCGCGCGAGCACGTGACGTCACGTAAGGGGGCACGCGTACATGAAACTGTGCGCGTGTCGTCATCTTTTGCTCGCTCCTGATTGCTGATGAGATGAGATGATGTATTCAGAACCTCCACAAAGTGGATTTTATGGTATCCACGTCAATATACATACAAACACGCTGGGTCATACACTGAACAGAAACACTAAAAATGCTCGACTGTAATCCAACATTGATTAAAGGACTAAGGTGTACGTGTTGTCTCGATCGACCCGACGCAAAAATGACAAACGACATGACACAACCATACAGCATACGCATCGCACGTCTGGCTATTAATAGGCAACCACCGGCCCCACGGAGCTACCTACACAATTACATGCCTCAGATCAGCGTGCTGTTCCAGGTCCTGGTCGCTCTACAGAGAAAACTGCGTCTCGCGAACTCAGTCCGTACTCGTGGCAGCTGCAGCTGGCCACTATCGGTCGCTCGAGTACTGCGACTGGACTGTGCAGATCGAGAGACGAGTTGCATCCGCAGAATCTCCGACGCATCTGACGCTGTCAGAAGGCGGCGCACTATCGAGAGATCATGTTCATTCAGCATGTCGTCGATTCGTCCCCATCCCAACTCTAGAAGCACTGGGGTCACGTGTTCTCGTCGGCCCAAGCCAGTCACAATCCGAGCACCGAAGTTGATGGCTTTCTGGACACGCTTCTTTTGCTCCCCCGTACAGCTACCCCACACACTGATACAGTACCGCATGTGCGGGAAGACGAGCGCTTCCACGAGCATGCGTTTTGTGTCCTTGGGCACTCTGTGACGCATCCTAGCCAGGCCCACCAAGACCATATAGCAGCGCTGTACAACTGCAGAAACGTGTTTCACCCATGTTAAGTGAGGGTCGATGATGACGCCCAGGACCTTGACACTGGAAGAAGGTGAGATTTCGTCGTTTCCGAAATGGACTGAAAAGTTGGCGTCCGATTTTTGACGGCTAGATTTCAGAATGATCATTTCTGTTTTGGACGGGTTTATTTTCAGCCTGTTTTGAGTGAACCATTTGAATGCGATAGAGAGATTGATTTCCACTCGTGTTTTGAGGGCCTACATGTTTGATGGTGCTTCAGTGTCCAGGAACTGGGCGTCATCAGCGTACAAGATCATCTTGCCGTGGGGCAGGTGTTGCGTCAGATCGTTCGTGAATATCAGGAATAACACTGGGCCTAGCATGGACCCCTGAATTACCCCGTGCGTCACTCCGAGAGCACGTGACGATCCCCCTTTTATCGCCTGCGTACGCCCCTGGAGCCAGTCAGCGAACCAGTCTGACCGGATGCCATACCATCCGAGCTTGTCCAGGAGAATCGCACGTTGCTAGGCAACCTGCGAGCCCACTAGCACAGAACCCTGTTCGGCTGCCGGCTATCACGCTAGCCAGTGCTAGTGGGCTCGCAGGTTGCCTAGCAACGTGCGATTCACCAATCAGGAGCGAGCAAACGATGACGACACGCGCACAGTTTCATGTACGCGTGCCCCCTTACGTGACGTCACGTGCTCGCGCGCGAGCGGCATTCCAGCGATTGAAAAAGAGCGCTAGCATGGCTTGCTAACGGGTTCGCTCGCCGGTGTTCGGCGGCCGCGAGCTGACGTCACTCATTATGACGACACTGCCCTGTGTGACGTCGGTGAGCGCTCTCGCGAGAGCCGGCCGCCGAACAGCGCTCAGGCTAGCGTGAGAGCCGGCAGCCGAACAGGGCTCTGGACGGTCAGCGCGAGTAAGAGAATATCCAGGGAAGTTATAAAAAAAATCATTATTGTGATTTTCTGTGTTTGCACAAATTAAGAAATATGATAACTTTAAAAATTTAAAGACATCAACTAGAAGATTGTTGACCCTGTAACCTGTTGACACGTTCACTAGCCTTCGTAAGCCTTCGTCCTTCATCCAGACGTGTCACCCATGAACACTTGGACCTTATTTCGAAACGCTTGGTTATGCCACCTACGTAGAGAAATTATTCACTCTGAGGTGACGTCATGCTACCAAATAACTTGACCCTAGTTGTCTGCCATCTTTGTAACATGTCCTTTTTAGTCCTATTACGTCATAATAATTTCCTCTTCGTAAACATGCGTTTTCGAGAATGATCCACATAATTTCGACGCCTCACATTCTACAAAATAGCTTGGGATTGCATGCTACTTGGAACTTATCTGTAAATGCAAAGAGGATAACTCTTCCCAAAGCCTTGCTGAAAGAGGAATGCGGCTTTCCTGGACGAACGCAATCAGTCGTGTAAATCACCTTCATTGGTCGAAAGCCCTAAGTATTCTATGACATCATAGGTTAAAGTTGCCATGTTGCGGAAACAGAGATAAACTAATAACACTTGCTGAACTGGTGATAGCAAAGCAAATGGTTGACAGTCGAAGCCGATGATAGCCGGTGAGCTGGGCGAGGCGCGTCTTGGCTGCTTGTGCTCTCGGTTCAGGCTGCTGTAATACAAAGTTTCGTTTTCATTCGGTGAAGTGCTGCATGTCCTGATTGGCGAGCTTTTTATCGGAAGAAGGAACAAAGGCTATCACAAAATGCCTGTGTTCCACACGAAAACGATCGAAAGCATTCTCGAGCCCGTCGCTCAGCAGGTCAGTCATTTTTATGATGGGTCTCTTCGAATAATTTTTGCAATACCTATCTAATTTGAATTCGTCTGCAGTCTCTGGTTTCATTTTTTACTCTTGCTTCATTGTTTAATGCATAATATATAAACGTTAACAGGGGTGTCGTCGCAGGTGTGGCCTGACCGCTGACAGCTGACCCCCCTAGTATCCCCCCGATAAGCACGGTTTTAACAATAACCCCTATGGTGATGGAATTGAAGTGTGGGCCCAGCCATCTGCCTGGCCCCCCACTCCAAATTTAAGTCTCTCCAAGCATCTTATGAACACTGAATGCTGTGGTGCGCTACTTAATGACATTTCATCCTGAGGTCGCTGGCCGCTTTGTGGGTGCACCACAGTAACTGCAGCTGACACAGCTATGTGATGTAATACCTTTTGCTCCATCCCCACTTTCTGTTATCCCCCTGCTGCTGACCACTGCTGGCTGGCAAACTGCAGCCCAGACTGGAAAAAATCCATGCACTACGCTGGATGCCCCAGCGAACCCTCATGCGCCGAAGTTCGGAGCACGAAAATATGCGCCAAAATTTTGCCACAATTACGCCGAAATTTTTCACTATGCGCCAAAATTTAAAGTCAAATTAATGTTTGATATTCAACGTACGCCTTCCTGGTCGCTTCTCAGCAAGTGCAGGGCCAATTATTACCCATCTCTATTGCCTTTATTATTACCAAGGCAATATAGATACTAGGCAAGCAGAAACAGGACCTTAAGCGGAAATGGGACCTTATTGGGTGGCCTTGAACAGCTGACGCTTTAGACTATGATTCGTTAACTAAATAATTGGTTGATTTTACTATAACAATCATTTTTCTTTCGTAAATTTGTATACACAAACATAAATTGGTTAATATTTATTTAATGTGATTCACTCAATTTGAAATATCAACGGCAATGCATTTGCTATGGACAAACGCATTGCCGCGGCTGGACGCTGTGCCGAAATTTCGGCGCAATCGACGAGTTACGCTGGATGCTGCGCCGAAATTTCGGCGCAATCGCCGAGTTACGCTGGATTTATCGACGAAAACAGGGTTTTTTTCCAGTTTGGACTGCAGCCAACCGTAGGGCTCATGGACAGCACTCTGATTAGTTTCTCTGCTGCTTTGTGACAGGAGGGAGGAGGGACAAGGAAGCATCTTGAACTTTCTGCCACAAGCCATTTATATTAGTGATCTGGGTTATCCACTCAAATAATGGGGGTCACGCTCACATGTAGTGTACTAAATTACTTATCTGTCCAGGGTAGGCTGCTTCAAGCTGACATCATCCAATGTTAGAAAATCTTTCATGGCAAGTGCTCCATCAAACCAACAGATATTTTCACTCTGGCTCCACAGTCGCAAACTAGAGGCCACAGGTTCAGGATCAGCCACGTTCACATACACTAGAAAAAGGGTTTTCAGTATATGACGCATCTTGCCCTGGAACTCGCTCCCTGATCATGTGGTCAAAGAAGCATGCTACAAAGCATTTCAAGTTGCACTCACAAATGCTCTGGGTGATGCCCTATGTGATTACCCTCCCTAGTCAAGAAGTCTCAACAAGGAAACATACATAAACACCTATATCATCAATGCCCATATCAATATAAATATTAAACCCTATAATGAAGCCCATACATATGCTCTCTTCTGTTAAAAAGTCTGATGCCAAACTTTTCTCCTCTCCCTATTCATCCTCAACTCTGCCCCCAAGGTAGGCGCCCTTGTCACCAGGGGTTAGAAGTGCCTTGGGGCTCCCATCCATTGCCTGAATCCCATTTCCGCTATTTTCCAAGTTCACTCGATGCCACAGCACTTTTCCTCTAGTCTATGACATTTTTTTAGATTTTTTTTCCATTGCAAATCTTTTTCACACATGTACGACGATTTCTTGGCTCTGAGCGGACGCCTTGTTCATGCGCTCCTGGGCTCCTGAAGGGAGCCGGGCGCTAGGCGCATCCTTTGTCCAAGGGTTTCCACCTATCATTGCCAATCTCCTTTACTGTCCTCATGAGATTGGGAACCCAACCAGGTAAGTGAACCAGGTAAGTAGATGTAGGTGTGGCTGCAGGGTATGGGCTTTGTAACGGCACCACATGACAATGTCTGCTTAGCAAGGGGCACTAATCCCCCCAAAAAAAATCCATGCAAAGGTTGGACATGGTAAGTCACTTATTCCAAGTTTCAACATTTATTGATACATTCCCACTGCAATGCCTTGGCGAGCCTAGGAGCATGGGTGCCCCATAACCAGGCAGTTGCAGTGTCCCTAAACCCCAGTCATCATAGGCCTTGGCAAGCCTAGGAGCATGGGTACCCCATAACCAGGCAGTTGCAGTGTCCCTAAACCCCAGTCATCATAGGCCTTGGCAAGCCTAGGAGCATGGGTACCCCATAACCAGGCAGTTGCAGTGTCCCTAAACCCCAGTCATCATAGGCCTTGGCAAGCCCAGGAGCATGGGTACCCCATAACCAGGCAGTTGCAGTGTCCCTAAACCCCAGTCATCATAGGCCTTGGCAAGCCCAGGAGCATGGGTACCCCATAACCAGGCAGTTGCAGTGCCCCTAAACCCCAGTCATCATAGGCCTTGGCAAGCCTAGGAGCATGGTTACCCCATAACCAGGCAGTTGCAGTGCCCCTAAACCCCAGTCATCATAGGCCTTGGCAAGCCCAGGAGCATGGGTACCCCATAACCAGGCAGTTGCAGTGCCCCTAAACCCCAGTCATCATAGGCCTTGGCAAGCCTAGGAGCATGGGTACCCCATAACCAGGCAGTTGCAGTGCCCCTAAACCCCAGTCATCATAGGCCTTGGCAAGCCCAGGAGCATGGGTACCCCATAACCAGGCAGTTGCAGTGCCCCTAAACCCCAGTCATCATAGGCCTTGGCAAGCCCAGGAGCATGGGTACCCCATAACCAGGCAGTTGCAGTGCCCCTAAACCCCAGTCATCATCATCAAGGCTAGCAGTAACAGTAACCCAGTGCCTACATCATCTTACCACCCGGTGGCAGCAGCAAACCATCAACACATTCTGATCCTGGCACTGACCAGCATAGCTGCAGTGCCAGTGACATTCCACATTGTTCCCAAAGAGGTTTTACTACTATTACATGATATTACTAGCATCCTCCCACGATCGTACAAGTATGCACATTACAGATCTGTCACATGCCTTTTTAAAGTCGAACATGACCCAAATGGTCGTATACATCTCTACAAAGTACAGTACAATATGAAATTCTGCACTTTTTGGCCGTGGCTCGACTGGAACTGGAGCTCCTTGTGCGGGACGCCACCATAGCGTTCTCCTCTCACCACCAGTCTCCCCTCACCACCCTCACAGCGTGTTGCCTCTGTCTGCAGGTCTCCCGGCTGGTGATCCTCCACGAGGAGACTGAAGATAGTAACGTGTCTGCCCTGCCCCCAGGTCAGGTGATCCTCCACGAGGAGACTGAAGATAGTAACGTGTCTCCCTGCCCCCAGGTCTCCCGTCTGGTGATCCTCCACGAGGAGACTGAAGATAGTAACGTGTCTCCCTGCCCCCAGGTCTCCCGGCTGGTGATCCTCCACGAGGAGACTGCAGATAGTAACGTGTCTGCCCTGCCCCCAGGTCTCCCGGCTGGTGATCCTCCACGAGGAGACTGAAGATAGTAACGTGTCTCCCTGCCCCCAGGTCTCCCGGCTGGTGATCCTCCACGAGGAGGCTGAAGATGGCAACGCCATGCCGGACCTGGAGCGGCCTGTGCTGGCCGTCTCCCGCGCCGTCAACAACCTCGTCAAGGTGGGTCCGCTCCGGACGAACGATCTTAGGAGATCTAGATCTGGCTGGGGTTCCTAGACCCTAGTGGCTCTTTGTATTGTGCCTGGCTGCCATTGATGTCGTGTTCAAATAACTTAGCTGGATGTCTGTAGGGGACGGCGGTGGCACCCCTTCCGATTCGACAACAACACGGGACGAGAGCTGATGCAGTGGACATAGTGCAGACACTGGGTAACGATGTTCGGTAGGCGTACTTATCCCGGGTTGGAACAAGAGCCAATGCAGTGCCGCAAAAACTGGGCGCTGTATCAGAAATGACTTATTGTGAAATGGAGCATGACAGTGAACACATGTTATCTCAATAATCACATGTCGTACCCGCTGCGATGTTTTCAAGTCAATGAACTCCAGTTTTGCCATTCTCAAAATCAAGGGACTATTCCATGCAATTAAAACACATTGTGTAATAGCTGTAGTTTTTCCGGTTCATCCAATGAAAACTGTTGTCCTATTTTCGTCCTCAATATTTCACAATATTCATTTCAAGCTGTTTCGACAGTTAGCATCATTTGGTTTCGGTTTTAATCCATTCTACTGGAATCTACGTCGTCATGGGTATTTGGACGGAGTCGGTATCAGTATTTACATGTGATCATTTTTGATAACGACATTAGGAGAGTCGACACATTGTATTCTGTCGCTGAGGTTTTATGATATTAACCCGCCATTGAGGGGGGGGAGGGGGGTGAAAATATTGCCCCTTGACGAATTTTCGCTATAGCTCAAAAGCCAACAGCGCTATCAACGCGAAACTTAACTTACCTTCTCCTACATCAATTGTACGTCTTCCGTGCAAAAATGAAGCAATTTCGTCAAAAAGAAGAGATATAATAGCAAATTGAGTAACGTCACCACACTTTGAGAAAAAAATTGACCTCGGGTCATCTCAGGTCAGGTCACCAGACCAGGTCAAGTGACCCCATCTCCAAAAAAAACGTTTGCAGTTGTGCCAAAGCCAGAGTTTCTCACCGATCAGTTTGAAACTTACAGGGTGTCATGAGGGCATAAGTACTTACAATTCGTATATCTCGGAATTTTGATATTGGTGACCCAAGGTCAGGTCAATTTCGTGACCTCCCATAATAAGTCAATGGGGAAATATTCAAATGCTTCCTATTTCAAAGATATGCATGCTATTAGTCCAATTACTTCTGGATCATGTTATTCTAGGATGTTCTTGATGATCCAAGTGTAAGTTTTGTTCAGTGACCCTATGGGGTCATTTGAGGTCATCCGAGTTCACCATCACTTGTTTGTCAATAGCTCGCGACATAATGAAGATAGAGAAGTAAAACCTACAGAAGTATGTTTGTCTCGTCGATACACGTCTCCATATATGCAACATGACCTACTTGGGCCTTGACCTCAGGTCAAGGTCACGTGACATGTAAAATTTTTAGTTGACCTAACAAGGTCACCATGTATATCAATCGAAGCGCCTTGACGAGAAAAACACAATAGCGTAAACAGTTTTCCGTTAGCTTTATTTGATTAAAAGTTATTAGCGAAAAACAGTTTTGCAAAACAAAACAGCATTTCCCCCTTTTTTACCACTGGAGCCTCAAATATTGACCTGAGATCAAATTTGAGGACACCTCGTCGATTGCAAATTTCAATGGCTGGCAATCGCTTGTTGTCGTTTGTTTCTAGCTAGCATAGTTCCCGAGATATATGGGAATTTCTGGAGCGAAGTCCTAAAACAGGAAACAAACTGGAAAATTTGACCTTTGATGACCTCTGGTGACCTCAATTGTGACCTGATCTAAAACAAAAACTGAAATACTTTCGATAGACCTTGTATCAAGCTATCAAACGCCGTTTTCCGCTTGCCGCTACGTAGCGTAGTTTTCGAGATCTCACGGGGGCGGAAATCCCTCCTCCCCCCCCCCCTGCAGTTCGTGTTCGGCGCAAACCCCCTGCAGTGCGAGGGTTAAAAAACGGAATATATGTTGGAGTTTAAAAAACAGAACTATATATAGACAATGCCCAAACCAAATTGGAAAGCAACATATTTATTTGTGCCTGACCTTAAGTGAGATTGGCTATGGCTCCCGAAATATGAGTACCTAACTCATGACGTTATATTGTGAAATTGCGTTTTTTTAGTGACCAGATGCAGACAAATAAATGCCAGCACTGTATTTCTGAGACAAAACTGGTCTAGAAACATGCCTTTTGTATTTATATTTATCAATTTCAAATTTGTACCATATCTGACCTTCACTTGACCTGAGCTTGACACTAACTTCACTTAAATGAGGTCAGCTGGTAAAATGACTATCACTATCGAATTATACGTGTAAAATAGGCCATAAAACGTGTCGCATGACTTTCGAAAATATTCTGCGCATAGTGACCTTATGTGACCTGACCTTGACCTTGACCTTTGTCAACAATCTCACTTAAGATCATGTGGGATATGTATTATATCTTTGGGAGCACTTTGGGTGATCATGGTTGCAATGTTAACCCGCCATTGGCCAGGGGGTCGTTTTCTCTCCCCCCCCCCCCGACAAACTTTTGCAATAGCTCACAAACTAATAACGCTATCGACGTGAAACTTCAGGTGCCTTCTACATTAATTATACGTCATCTGTGCGAAAATGAAGAAATTTCGTCGATTTTTTCTCTCGAAATATAGCGAATTTAGTGACGTCACTACACACGAGTTTGACACAAAAATTAGCTAAACTTTAGCAGGCCGTACAAATGCCTTATTTGAAGCAAAATGCAATCGAAAAGCTCTAAAAGATAGCAAATAGCAAGTGCTAAAAAATGTTTATCTGGGATTTTTGGGAATTTTGGTTTTTTACCCAAAAATGCAAAAAAAAAGTTTGTTTTCAAATGCCCTCAAAATCTACATTTGCAAATATTTTCAAAAAACCTGAATATATGTTGAACAACCACATGTGGACAATACCCAAACCAAATTTAAAAGCAATACCTTTATTTTTGACTGACTTATCGCTCCCTAAGTATGAGTAACTCATGACGTCATATTTTGAAATTGCGTTTTTTGGCTTTTGGTGACCAGATACAAACAAATAAATGCCAACATTGTGTTTCTGAGACAAATCTGGGCTAGATGCATGCCTTTTTTATTTCGATTTATCAATTTCAAATTTTGACCTTATGTGACCTGAACTTGACCTTATAGGGTGTCAGATTGTGAAAATGACTGCTCCTATCGAATTATACGTGTAAAATAACCCATACATCATGTGTCGCATGACTTTCGTAGACCTGTGAGTCACAGGCCTACCACTCGGCTCAGCATAACTAGCAAGCTCTCCCCAGTCCCCACCAGTTCGGCTTCAAAGGGCAACCGCCGTGTTGGATGCCAATAAAACCGGGACAATGGCATGTCGCGGACGTTCCCCCAGACAAGGCAGACATGTCGCGGACGTTCCCAAGGTCAAAGTCAGGTCACAAAAGGTCACAGGCTGTGACCTTTTGTTACCTGACTTTGACCTTGACATTTGCTTACAATTTCACTTTTGCTTATGCGGGAGATATGTATTATACCTTTGAGAGCACTTAGTGCGATAATAGTCGCAATCTAAGGCTTTGGATGGAAAATATGGCCCAAAAACTCATATCTCAATTTTATATTTGACCTGACTGTGACCTGACATGTGACCTTATTTTGACAATTTCGTGGATGCGTTGGATGCGTTTCATTGAGATATTTGGATTGCCGCCTTGCGCGTCTCGCTGCGGTTATTGGTTCGGAAGATAACCAGGGGGGGGCGAAAAACGCCCCCCCGCCCAGCCAATGGCGTTCGGCTGAGACCCCAGCCAATGCCAGGTTAAGCCCAAATGCCTCGATTTTGACCTTTGACCCGACATTGACCTGATGTGACCTCAATTCGAAAATTGCTAGTATGCTTTATGTATATGCGTCTCATCGAGAGCTTTCGAATGCCGCCTTGCGCGTCTCGCTGCGATCATTGGTTCTGGAAATAACAAGGGGACAATATTTGCCCCCTCCCCCTTCCCCGGTCAATGGCGTTCGGCTGAGACCCCGGTCAAGCGCGGGTTAAGACCATCAAGATGGGCGAGTTCAGCAGTTGTTCGTTTGTCATCCGGTATCAGTCACTCCGTTGGCGGATCCATAACGGGTGTTTTTTTTTGGGGGGGGGCAAATCCCAAAAAGTCGCGCATGTTTCTGAACTCAACGGATTTCGCTTGCTTATCCATTGATAGCTGATTTAAAAGAAACTTTCCTTAGTAAAAGTTGCTATATTTTCTTATATATTCAGGAAATGTGTCAATTTTGCGCCGATTTCAGGTGCTTTGAGGCATGGTCCCCCCCCCCCCCTTGGATCCGCCCATGAGTCACTCTGTCGGTGAAACGTTAGTGTATACAATGCACATTATACTCAGCCCTTTAGGTAAAGGCTATACACATCAACATAAGCGTCGTTCATCAACCGATGCTGTTGAGGTGCATCAGCATAAATGCCAGTCATCTATTGTCATATACATATATGAATACCAACCAGACTGGTTATTGATTCGACTCTGATTGAATCGATTGGAATCGTTCAATCAAAATCCCTTGAATCAAAGAAGAATCGATTCACCACCTTTGTTGATTCATGAATCATGATTGAATCCAAACCCGCATAGAAACAAGGCTGATTGAATAAAAAAGACTGTGCAATGCTATTTAAATGGTGAGTCAAGCGTGATTTGATCAACAAATGTTTTGATTCTTTGAATCGGAAATAATTATTTCCCAAAATGGTTATCCATGAATCAAACGGTGACTGAATCATTCATATTCCAAAATGAATCGTGATTGAATCCTTCCAAAAATGTGAATCAATAACCAATCTGGTACCAACATCGCCTTTTCGACATCGCCATCGCCCGTTTTCGTGAGAATGAACGTCCTCCGCTGAAAAGGCAGAAGCATCAGCATAAATGTAATTTATAAGCCGTACCCATTTGCATTAACCCGGCAGTCACTGGGGTATATTCTGTAACACGACTCACTCGGGTCTGTAACACGAGACTCGGGTTTAGCCCCCTCCCCCCCCCCTGGTATCTTCAGAACCAATGATCGCAGCGGGACGCGCAAGGCGGCATTCGAAAGCGCTCAATGAGATAACCCTAACGCACACTTGAATAAAAAAAAGTCATGTCAGGTCACGGTCAAGTCAAACGTCAAAATCGAAGTATTTGAGTTTATGGACAATACTTGCCATCCATGGCCTTTGATTGCGCCTGTAATCACCCAAAGTGCTGTCTAAAGGTATGATACATATCCCACATGAGCTAAAGTGAGATTGTTAGAAAAGATCAAGGTCAAGGTCAGGTCACAAAAGGTCACTACACACAAAATATCTACGAAAGTCATGCAGCGCATGTTTTATGGATGCTTTTACGCGTAGGATTCGATAGTGATAGTCATTTTACCACCTGACTTCATTTACGTGAAGTTAGTGTCAAGTTCAAGTAGGTTCAGGTCCTGACTGTTTACGTTACTGAAGGTTGAAATTGATAAATCGAAATAAAAAAGCATGTTTCTATATCAGTTTTATCTTTAAAAAAATACAGTGCTGGCATTTATTTGTCTGTATCTGGTCAATAAAGGCCAAAAAACGCAATTTCAAAATATGACGTCATGATTTACCCATACTTTATATGACATGACATGTCAGTCAAAAAAGATATCATTTTGAAATTCGGTATGGTAGTTGCCCATATGTCGTTATCTGACATATATTCCGGTTTTTTAATATCTTTGAAAAATTTGATTTTGTGGGAATTAAAAAAAAAAATGAGCGTTGTAGCGTTTGCAAAAATGCAAGCGTTTTTCGATTGCATTTTGCTTCAAATGTGGCATTTGTACGGCCTGGCGAAGTTTAGCTTATGTTTGTGTCAAAATCGTGTTTAGTGACGTCACTAAATTCACTATATCTCGAGATAAAAAATCTGACGAAATTGCTTCATTTTTGCACAAAAGGTGTAAAAATAATGCCCAGAAAGGTACTGAAAGTTTGGTGTCGATATCTGCATTAGTTGTTGAGATATTCCTAATATTCCTAAGGGGGGGGGGGCTAAAAAAGCCCCCCCCCCTTGCGGGTCAACATGAGTAGTTAGATGTCATTAGCCATGCACTTGGCATAGCCATTTCTAGTATCAGAAACTTTGCATTAGTGGGAGCTGCACTAGCCGCGGGTGTTTTTTGTTTGTTTGTTCGTTCGATATAGCTGTACACTGTTTTTACCTTGGGATGTAAACATACATACACCATAATCAGTGCATTTAAACCTGGTTCAAGTCCAACGTCAACGTGGTGCGTCCAATGCCAACGTGTTGACTCCCTGCGGTTGTATCGTACTTCTCACACATGACGCTGGTCCCATGCATTTCCGTCGCATCCCACTGTATTTCATCCTGTCTGTCTTATCCCCTTCCGTCCCTTCACTTCACTTCACTTCACTTCACTTCACTTCACTTCACTTCACTTCACTTCACTTCACTTCACTTCACTTCACTTCACTTCCCGTCACTTCACTTCACTTCCCGTCCCGTCCCGTCCCGTCCCGTCCCGTCCCGTCCCGTCCCGTCCCGTCCCGTCCCGTCCCGTCCCGTCCCGTCCCGTCCCGTCCCGTCCCGTCCCGTCCCGTCCTGTCCCGTCCTGTCCTGTCCTGTCCTGTCCTGTCCTGTCCTGTCCTGTCCTGTCCTGTCCTGTCCTGTCCTGTCCTGTCCTGTCCTGTCCTGTCCTGTCCCGTCCCGTACCGTCCCGTACCGTCCCGTCCCGTCTCGGTTGCATTGCTTGTCGCACGCGATACCTAACGGACATGCCGCTTTGCGCCGTGGCCAGCTGGTGTGCAGCCGTGCCGCCCCCGTCCCCGCCACCGCCCTGCTGCCCGCCGTGCCCCGTGCGCGAGCCACACGTGTTGCTCTGGGCGCGCGGTGCCGGGCGGCGGCGGCGGTCGGCCATATAAGGCAGCCTGGGGCGGCGGCGGCGGCATGCCGGCCGCTGCTCCGTCGATGCGGCGTCCGACGTCCGGCGGCGGGCGAGGGCGGGTCTGACCCGACCGGAGCCGGGCAGCGAACCGGTCCCGGTCACAGCCTCCTACGCCCTCCGTACACCTGTGACGCGGTGACGCCCGCGCCCGGCTGGCTCTGGGTCACCACACTCGTCACGGAGCCGATAGGGCTGCGATGTTGTGTTCCTCTTATGGCGCCCCGGCCGTGGACGGAGCCGATAGGGCTGCGATGTTGTGTTCCTCTTATGGCGCCCCGGCCGTGGAGCAGCGGTGGCTTCCGGCCTCCGAGGCGGCGCGCTGACCCCGGCTGCAGCTGGTGTTGGTTCGCCTCTCGGCCGTCTGTTGAGAGGCTCTCTCGGCCGTCTGCTGAGAGGCAGGCAGGCGGGCAGCGCCGCGTGCCGGCGGTGGGCGGACTGGCCTACGACGGCCGCCCGGTGCACACGGCGCCTCCCCCGGCCTCCGGCCAGGCCCGGCTCTGCCGGCACAGCTGGGCACCCGATGCGGTGTGGAGGCGCGTGCCGCCGCCCGCCGCCGTGCTAGGTGTGGTGACCTTGTCAATGACGCCACGAGGACGGCAGATGTCGCCGCTGATAGAGATTGGCTGACGACTGGTGTTACTGGCGTTATACACAGTTGATGCCGTGTTGCATGGGCACGACATAACCTCAGCAGTTGTATCGCCCTAAAGCCCCAATTTACCACCACAATACCTTGTTGCACCAGGTTAGTGCCGAGCTCCCACATTCACAGCTGGTTCCAAAGAAGTTCACTTGGAGGACGGGTTACGAAAAACGCCAAAACTCTCGAAAGCTCTGTGAGTTGACCTTGTTCGGGTTCTTTTGTCATTGATGAATATCGCACCTAGACACCTCGTCGGTGTTCTGCAGCTGCAGCCATCGGTGATGGATGTCTGCCTTGTCTGGGGGAACGTCCGCGACATGCCATTGTCCCGGTTTTATTGGCATCCAACACGGCGGTTGCCCTTTGAAGCCGAACTGGTGGGGACTGCTGGTTATGCTGAGCCGAGTGGTGTGCCGGTCGGCAGGGGGGGGGGGGGGGGGTGTGGCTAGAGCCCCGCCCAGTACGCCAGGCACTGCACACGGCAGCATGAGCACAGATGGTGGCGCCGCCCCTGAGCGGCTGCGGCAGGTGGTCTGGAGTGGCTGCTCCTCCTGGTGCGCCGAGTTCAAGCCACTGAGCAGAGCGGCACCGGCCACGGGTCGAGTCCGATATGATAACGAGGCAGATACTGGCGAAAATGTCGTAACTGCTGCATTTGCATGGGGATGTTCATGCGGCTTATTTTACCTTGCTGTTTCGTACTATTGGTTCAAAAATAAGCGTCCCGCTGGGTTGGTCGGCACAGCAGTTAACCCGAGAGTTACTGGGGGGGGGGGGGGCTATTCCCCCCTCCCGTTATTTTGCAATAACTCCTAAACAAACACCGGTATCGTCACCAAACTTGCAGTACCTTCTCTCACATCAATTCTACACATGTTGGCAAAAGGAAAAATATGAGGCTATGATAGGTCAACCGGGAATGACGCCAGAGTGACGTCATGTTCTTCGGTTTTTGTTGCAAAATAATGGTTTGCGGAAAACGCTGTCAAAGGTACGATATTTGAGATAAACTAAATTGTTTTAAATCAAATTACTGACAATAGACCGGGCTATCAAACTGCTATCTCAGATTTTTGAGATTTTGCGAAATTCAAAATTTTGAGAAATCCAAATATTTTATTTTTTATTTTTACAAAATTTTCAAGAAAAAATCAGAGTTATCCAAAAACCGGAATATATGTGATCGAGACGTATGCGGTGAATATGTGTACCAAATTTCAAGTCGATATCTTTAAAAATGACCGAGTTATGACCTTTAAATGACAAAAATCGGCCACTTCTCACAGCATTACTATGCATAAAAACGCATTTCCATTTTTGCTTTTTACTTCTATTTATGTGGAACAAACAATGTCCTAAGGTCATTTTTCGCGTTCTAGACGAAAAACAAACCCATAAACATGTGTTACAACGCCTAATGACCGTAATCTGCAGTTTGACCTCGTGACCTCGGATGACCTTGACCTGACCCAAGGTCATAAACAGCTTAGAAAGGTATTTAGAAGTGTCAAACACACGAATCATACCGATTTATCGACAGCTTATGCGTTTAATATCGCAATTTTGCGCGACAATTCCATCCATCGAGACCTTTTGACACGGTCAAACATTTTGTACTTGACCTGACCTGTGACGTTATCAGTGACCCCGAGGTCAACAATATTATGTTTCCCTCGATAAATTTCCAAGGGCAATCGAATGCCGTTTGAATTTTTACATTCGGTCCAGTAGTTCCGGAGATCAGAGGGGGGGGGGCTAAAAATAGCCCCCCCCCCCCCCCAGTAAGTCGCGTTATGAAATATACCCCAGTAACTCGCGAGTTAATGTGTAGTGAATACCGGCCGTTTTGAACCGCCTGAAAGGTTAGACTGTACGGTGCACAACAATGCTGCGCGGAACAGCCTATACAGGCAGAGTGTAGCGTCAGTGTAGCCAAGTTGTATAGGCTGTCCCGCCGAGCACTAGAGTGTGTCGGACAGCCTACCTCCCAGACCGACCGGGAATGGCGAGAATGCAAGTATTCACTACAGACTGTCGTCTAACCCAGCGGGACGCTTATTTTGGAACCAATAGTACATATAATTGCATGGTCATTAAAGGGAATAGGTCACCTCGAAAGTTGTCTTGAAATTCGGCTACACGGAGTATTTCGAGCTGAAAAAACAATATGGCATTCGTTTGGACGATAGATGGATGTCCGTCGACAAATAGACATGTTTCTCTTTTCTCCTTCATGGCCATACAAAACTTCATGACAATTATGACGCCATGCATATGGTAGCTTGGATATGGAAACTATTGCACACAATAACGACGAACTTTAGGCATATATACGCAGGCTGCTTGTAACGTAAACAGTCGTGAGGACCCGAAGCAAGTTTCGGGCGCCCGAAACATCTTCTTCCAAAAGGGGCCCACTAGTCCTGTGTCGAAATTACTTAGCGCAGCGAGGTAATTCTTTCACCACAACCCGTTTTCGATCTGCTCTACAAATCTGCTATCTCAGTTCAAAACCCCATGTTAAAGGTGAACTGTGATGTCATAAATTGTTTACAAACCAGAGCCTGAGTTGCTCGGTCACTTGGCTGGTGCGGTAAGTTTTTGTTGTGGGCACCATATGACCGATACAGCCGGCCACAGAAAGGCAACTACGCACCGTTAGCGAACCAGCCAGGTTCACTGGGAGAGTAATCCCCGTATGAGGGTACGTTGTAACGTTGTAAACAGCAGACTTGTAACCGACTCAGAGTTGAGTCATGAATCGAGTCGATTCAATATATAAAAAAATAGTCTAGAGTCGAGTCGATTCAATTTGTTTGAAACAGCACTCGAGTCCAGTCAGTTTTTGTCGGCTGCTGTGAGTCAGACTTAGTCGACTCGAAACAACTTTTGAGTCTGTTACAACAGTGACATTTCCCAGGGGAAACGACCTTCCCCCTCCCCCGAGCAAACCAGTTTACACTAGATAAAATGCGATATTATGCTGACACCCGACACCCGACCCCCCCCCCCCCCCCCTCCCCCGTCAACGTCAAGTAAGAACTAAACTTGTGATGACAAGTCAAATTGAGTCGACTCAAATATATTTGAGTAGAGTAGATTCAATTTTTGAAAACAGCACTTTAGTCAATAGTCGAATCGATTCGATTAAAGCAAACTTAACTTTAACTTTACTTTACCAAACTTTACTTGAGTCAAGACTCAAGAGTCGAGTCAGTTTTTCGGCTGTTGAGTCAGACTTGAGTCAACTCAAACAAATTTGAGTCGTTACAAGTCTGGTACACAGCTTATGACGTGCACGGTGGGCCGTTTAACGTCCGGGCGAGGGGCTCCCGTGTGGGGTCTATACGTTGTAACGTTGTGTCCGATGTAACGTTACAGTGGTGTGGATGGTGTACGTGTTAACGTCGTGCAGGACGCACGTTGTAACACTGTGCAGGACGCACGTTGTAACACTGTGCAGGACGCACGTTGTAACACTGTGCAGGACGCACGTTGTAACACTGTGCAGGACGCACGTTGTAACACTGTGCAGGACGCACGTTGTAACACTTTGCAGGACGCACGTTGTAACACTGTGCAGGACGCACGTTGTAACACTGTGCAGGACGCACGTTTTAACACTTTGCAGGACGCACGTTGTAACACTGTGCAGGACGCACGTTGTAACACTGTGCAGGACGCACGTTGTAACACTTTGCAGGACGCACGTTGTAACACTGTGCAGGACGCACGTTGTAACACTTTGCAGGACGCACGTTGTAACACTGTGCAGGACGCACGTTGTAACACTGTGCAGGACGCACGTTGTAACACTTTGCAGGACGCACGTTGTAACACTGTGCAGGACGCACGTTGTAACACTGTGCAGGACGCACGTTGTAACACTTTGCAGGACGCACGTTGTAACACTGTGCAGGACGCACTTTGTAACACTGTGCAGGACGCACGTTGTAACACTTTGCAGGACGCACGTTGTAACACTGTCTCGTACGGCCGTGTTTCAGGTGGGCCGGGAGACGATCAACTCTAGCGACGACCCGCTGCTGAGCCAGGACATGCCCGCCTCGCTCACCCGGGTCGATGACGCCAGCAAGCAGCTCGAGGACGCCTCGCACATGCTCAAAAGGGACCCCTACTCCCAGCCGGCCAGGTGAGACAGGGTCACACCCACGGAGGGGCGTCCGGTACAGGTGCAGGACTGAACGACCAACTGGCGTCGCCGTTTTCCGGCGTGTTATACCGCTTTGGGAAATCAGCAAAAACTTGATATTTTATATCTCTGGTACAAAAAGAAGACCACAAGACATGTCGAAAGTTTCCGATAGCCGAATGTCTGAGTGCTTTCGACGATAGCATGGTCCTCTTTCGAGTCTCTCTAGCAAGTGCTGCTTATCACAGCAAGTGCGGAATTAACATTAATATGCCGGCAATGGCCTGCTCTCAGTAACTACCCAGGCAATCTTCATGGCGAAAGATCGAGACATTATCATATATCGCGTCTCTGGCTGTCAACCCGTCAGAGAAATACTCCCGTGGGCCCAGTGCCAGCTCTGTCTACTGCGTACCCCGCCGGAAATATCACTGTCCGACCGCTGAGTCCCCCGACTCAGAGTTGAGGCATGAATCGACTCATGAGTCGGACATTTCTGGATGAGTCATGACTCGAGTCGATCGATCTATCCCTTCCACTGCCTGACTGCCGGCCACTGACTCTGCACTCTGCCCAGAGTTTGTTATTGTAACGGATGACGGCCAGGGTCGACTGGTCGCCATTGGCCAGTTCGTAAACAACTCGTAATCCTTATATGGGCAGGGCTCGCTGGGCGGGTCGCGCTCTTCTGACCGTTTGTCACGCAATGAGTGGGTACCTTTAGGCTTTGCTGGTCCATTGCCATACTAATAGAGTGGCGAGGCGCGGCGCTTCATACCTTTGTTCGTATAAGGCTGGCTGGCGTTATTTTAAGTTGTGACTCTAAATTCTTGGATTGGAGCGGGGAATTTGTGCTGGATTGAAGTTACGATAGGACAAAATGAGTGGTAAAACAGAGGGGCTGCTTCGACGATTCCAAATGAAGCAAGTGGTCTGGCATAACCAGCGGGTCTGGCGCGGTGGTAATGTGCGATCAGTCACATTTGTCGGTCTGTAACACATGGGGCCAGCCTTGGAATTTGGGCCATTTTCTGAACTTTTTGGGTCCAAAGAATTTTGCTCTCTTCATATTTGTTCAGGAAATTTGCTCTCTTTTCGCCTAATCTTACTGACATTGTAGTTAAAATATAATTCAATTTTCCTCAGAAGGATTTAACATCCATTATAAATCAGGATTTTTTACTTTCCAAGTAAAATAATTAAAACAAAAATGGAAATCTTAACTTGCCTGACTTTTTTTGCCTGACAATTTTACTCTCCACCATTGGATTTTTACTCTCCGGGACCAGGTCATGGAATGAAAAATCCAACACTGCATGGGGCTACTAATTTATTACCGATGTCTATAACATTTGAACAGTCATCCAATATGTATGGTGATGAAAGCTCCTCATCAGCCTAGGCATGAACATGATGGATAAATGAGCGGTGGATAATGACAAAGAATGCAATACGGAATAAGATGAAAAATATTATTTCAAAGGGTTCCTGACATTTGCCGACATGAATCTCCCTAACCAAATGGCAGCATAGTTTGATCTCGTTACCCAAGTGGCGGGTCGAGCGGCCTGGATTTTAGCAGGCTTCGCTGATTGGGAAGTAGCAGTGGACCGCGTGGGGGGTGATGAAGGTGGCTAGGACGAGATGTCACCGGCTCTCCGCTGTCTCCGGGCGGTCCGGCCGCCGCGTGACGTCACCGGACCTAACGACGTGACTTCCCAGCTGTGACGTCACTCGGGTGACCGGCACCGGAAGTGCCGACTTCCGGAGTACTTTGTCCGCGAGCGACCGACTTTTCCGGTGTGCTTTGAATAGTGGTGAGAGCCGGAGCTCCGCGATTGTGGAGTTTCGGGGAGTTTGAGTGGTGTTTCACGAGTGACTACTCAGTGCTGTTCGTTGAGTCACCGCGCTCGATGACTCGTTCCGACGCTCGATGACTCGTTCCGACGCTCGATGACTCGTTCCGACGCTCGATGACTCGTTCCGACGCTCGATGACTCGTTCCGACGCTCGATGACTCGTTCCGACGCTCGATGACTCGTTCCGACGCTCGATGACTCGTTCTGACGCTCGATGACTCGTTCCGACGCTCGATGACTCGTTCCGACGCTCGATGACTCGTTCCGACGCTCGATGACTCGTTCCGACGCTCGATGACTCGTTCCGACGCTCGATGACTCGTTCCGACGCCCGATGACTCGTTCCGACGCTCGATGACTCGTTCCGACGCTCGATGACTCGTTCCGACGCTCGATGACTCGTTCCGACGCCCGATGACTCGTTCCGACGCTCGATGACTCGTTCCGACGCCCGATGACTCGTTCCGACGCTCGATGACTCGTTCCGACGCTCGATGACTCGTTCCGACGCTCGATGACTCGTTCCGACGCTCGATGACTCGTTCCGACGCACGATGACTCGTTCCGACGCTCGATGACTCGTTCCGACGCTCGATGACTCGTTCCGACGCTCGATGACTCGTTCCGACGCTCGATGACTCGTTCCGACGCTCGATGACTCGTTCCGACGCTCGATGACTCGTTCCGACGCTCGATGACTCGTTCCGACGCTCGATGACTCGTTCCGACGCTCGATGACTCGTTCCGACGCTCGATGACTCGTTCTGACGCTCGATGACTCGTTCCGACGCTCGATGACTCGTTCCGACGCTCGATGACTCGTTCCGACGCTCGATGACTCGTTCCGACGCTCGATGACTCGTCCGGTTCAGAGTTCCGCTCAGAACTCCTCGCCTCTCGGAAACTGGGACAGACAACAGTCTGTCAGTTCTGAGCCGGTGAGATAACGCGGCCGAAACTTAAAACAAGGCAGCTGTAATTTTGCTGGTTTTATGTAGCGTAAAAATCCGATGAGTCATGTCATGACATGACTGGATACCTTCCAGTTATTTTCCAGGAACCTGTCACAAGCTGTTTCACTCAACAACTGGTCCGAGCCACTCGTGTATTGTTTTATGCAGAGATGGTATGTACAAACGTGTAAAGCGACTTAAATAGGATTAATTCCGTGAGAAAGTATGCAGACATCCCTTTCCGAAAGCTTCCGAGGACTGCAAGTGCACAACCTCAGACCGCAGCCTTCGGTCTTGTGATTTGAAGTTTTCGATAACTTAATTCTCTTCGCAAGAATGATTCAAAACTCGTTTGGCACGTTTGCGCCGATTTTGTTTATCTTTGGTCATATCCAACGTCAGCATACGTCAACGTCTTTGGCCCTATACCAACGTCATATCTTCCGACCGTGTGTGCTGAGGTGCTGAGCGATCTGTTTATTTTGTTGCCAGACGGAAGCTGATCGAAGGCTCGCGCGGAATTCTGCAGGGCACCTCCTCGCTCCTGCTCTGTTTCGACGAGTCCGAGGTGCGCAAGATCATCCGCGAGTGTAAGAAGGTTCTGGACTACCTGGCTGTCGCAGAGGTCATCGAGAGCATGGGCGACCTGGTGCAGTTCGTCAAGGACCTGAGCCCGTGCCTCACCAAGGTCAGTTGGACGCCCACGGGTCCGTCACGCACGGTGAACGCACGCTACACACTCCTCGGTCCGGCGGACTCCCTCCCTCCCACACAGGACCCGCTCATTAGTCAGCTGTCAGCGGAGGCGTAATGACCGGAAACAAGAGTGGGGTGCTGTGCCACACTCCTCACAGGTCACGAGCAATCAATCTGGGAATGAACTGAACCCTACAGTGCACTACACACGGCCGCTCTCGTAAACGCCCTCTGTGTCGTCGACCATGCCGTGACAGGTTCTATCCAGAGTCGCCATCTTAGCGCACAACAAAGAAACGGGCGCGACAGCGACAGCGAACGCCCATTTCCGTTGTCGGGATGCGTAGCATGCTTCGGAGCCGCCTGGCATAGCTACCTCTCCTCAGCGGCGCCTGGCACGAGCGGGCGCCAGACACCGCCTGCCATCTCTCCTCACAGGAGACGCGTTGATCGGCGATAACCCCCCCCCCCCCCCCCCTGTCGCGGATAACAGGCCGTAAAGGCCCCGTCATGAGGTCACCGACATTGCAGTCATCGGCCGGGACTCTCCGAGGGAATGTTAATCACCTGGGCTGCTCCTGCACCCACGCGCCGGGGCTGTTTATCTGTTTGGTTTTATTTGGACTCTGACCTATCCACAAGACGCGACTATACAAGGTCATTGCGGTACACGATCTCGTACACCAACGAGGTTATGGGTTCTGCACCACTCCTCCTCCGAACGATGTGAATGGTCTGGAGTTGAGACTTGCCTTACGTGGCACGGGGAGCACTCAGTACACATTCTCTCACGCAGAGCTGACTCAAGCCACCGATAGCTATTCACTCAATAACTGTTATATCATGGTCTTCCCCTGGCTGAACACCAGCCAACGAGCCCGCTGCCTTTCCTGAGAGTCGGCCGGCTTCCTCTCCGGCTCGGCCCTGGTGCGATAGTGTGTCGGCCCGGTCTGCTGCGCTGCTGCCTTTCCTGAGAGTCGTCCGGCTTCCTCTCCGGCTCGGCCCAGGTGCGATAGTGTGTCGTCCCGGTCTGCTGCGCTGCTGCCTTTCCTGAGAGTCGTCCGGCTTCCTCTCCGGCTCGGCCCAGGTGCAATAGTGTGTCGGCCCGGTCTGCTGCGCTGCTGCCTTTCCTGAGAGTCGGCCGGCTTCCTCTCCGGCTCGGCCCTGGTGCGATAGTGTCGGCCCGGTCTGCTGCGCTGCTGCCTTTCCTGAGAGTCGGCCGGCTTCCTCTCCGGCTCGGCCCAGGTGCGATAGTGTCGTCCCGGTCTGCTGCGCCGCCCCGCCTGTTTGTATCTCCACACTCCTCAGTGCACATTCCACACTGCGCGGCCCAGCAGCACGGCAGCCGGCGGCACGCCCGGCCGGCCCCCGCCGCCGCCTTCGCCGCCGCCGTGCTATGTGTGGTGACGTCACCAGGGCGTGGGATGACGTCGCCGGGCTGTGATGACGTAACCGTGACGTGAGGCAGGGCGTGGCTGCAGGGGACCCGTCAGAGGACCGGTATGCGGCGGCCGCCTCGCCTCCCCCTCCTCTCGATGTAGACAATACACAGCAATGCAGACACAGCAGTGGTGTTCGAGCCTAATGGCTCTATTGTGTGACTGAGCGGTTGCTGGGCTGTGGGCGTTGTGGGATAAGAGGACCGCCATCCGTTGGTCATCAGGCCGACGCGCTGCGTCCGGCGCGTGGTTGCCGCGTACTGGGATGGAGGGGTTGGGTTACAAGGCTGCCCCGCCTGGAGAGTGGGTTACAGTGCAACTGCTACCCCGCCCCCGCCCCCGCCCCCTAGCGATGGCGCTATGCTGGGATGTGGGGCGTCCGACTGACTCCTTTGATGCTTGTCTGTTGTCTGTTGCCTGGCTGGGCGACTGACTGCCTGTGTTGCCACCGGCCCTGACTGCGCTGCTGACTGCTGTATCGGCCGGGGACACGTCAGCGGCCGCACCGGTTGCGTGGCTGTGCTGCCCTCCTGCCACATCACGTCACGTCCCACCAGTTACGTCACATCCCGTCACGGCCCAGGCGTCACGTCAGGTCCGCCGGCTTGTTGTGGCTTTGGCGACCGGGCGTGTGAGTGACGAGACGTGCCCGGAGTCAGTTTCAGGCTGCCTCCGGTCCTCGGTTACAGGGCCACGGATTCCCACATACGGGGCGGTATGTGTGAATTGGAGAAAATTGCGACAAGGACAGCAACCCCTTCCCTGCTACACTTGCTACACATGATATACCTGCTGCGCATGCTACAGCGGCTACACCTGTTACACCTGCTACATACACCTGTTACACCTGCTACACCTGCTACACCTGCTACACCTGTTTCACCTGCTACACCTGTTTCACCTGCTACACCTGCTACACCTGTTTCACCTGCTGCTCCAATTCTGACACGGACAGTGAACTCCATCCTGTCGGTCTCCACCAGTCGTCCGACTGCCGTCAGTCAAGCAGGACAGGTGTGTCCAGCCGCCCCCCATCAGCTCCAGCTTCACAACCCACAAGTGCGCTCTGGTGCGCTGATGTCAGAGCGATATGTATCGGGCCCGGCCGCCGCCGCCGCCTGTGCCCACACTCACTCCATACGTGCCGGCGCGGCTCGGCCCACTCCACGCTGTGGGCGCGTAGGCCGGCACCGGCGCGGTCCAGGGGCGGCCGGAGCTGGTTTGAGAGGCTCGGCGGACAGCCCCGTCACGGTATGGCCTGCTCGGTAGACAGCGCGATGTCACCTGATGGGCTGGCCCGGCGGCGGGGATGTGGAGACTGGAATGGCGTGGGCGTAAGCCGCGCCGGTCAGTCCTCTCAGCTGAAGGACGTGGCGTGGATTAAAGATCGCTCATTCATTCTGTAATCCATGGACGAGGCCCGGGACGGTCCGAGTGGCGTACCCGAGAGAAAATTACATAGGAAAAACTCATGGTAGTTATGCACTGGTTGACTCTTGTGAGTTGTGAGTGTAACTTACCCGTGCCCTCTAAAGTGCAAAGGTAGGTGGTTGCTTAAATAAGAAATGTGAAATTGTTACCGTCAGTTCTTTGCCACTGGACTGGTCGGGACGGTCGCTGCCGGCTGCCACGCCGGCCGGGAGCAGTTGGCAGAGTGCCAAGGGACGAAAACCGCCAGCTGTCTCCGTACTAAGTCAGCAGTGATGACACTCTTGGCTCTGCGATAAGTTCAGATTAAACTGTAACGGATGTTAAGATTATTAACCCCGTCATGGACACCAGCGGCCAGTGGTAGCGACTGATTCCACTCACGTCAGCCAAGAATTCGAACCGCACCTGTTGATTCACCATGCTGATTGCTATCTATCGGCTGGTCTACTGGCAGTTGTCAGGCGCCATCTTCATTCTTCAGCCGATAACTGTTACCTCTGTCTGGAGAAGGTGACCTCTGTGCCCCCCCCCCCGCACCCTGGTGTCCTGATAGGTGTGACTCCTGTGAACCCTTGCAGCTGCGACTCCATTGTATTCTGCACCTATCACTGCACTGTACTGTGGTACAGTGCACTGTATTCTGCACCTATCACTGCACTGTATTCTGCACCTATCACTGCACTGTATTCTGCACCTATCACTGCACTGTACTGTGGTACAGTGCACTGTATTCTGCACCTATCACTGCACTGTATTCTGCACCTATCACTGCACTGTATTCTGCACCTATCACTGCACTGTACTGTGGTACAGTGCACTGTATTCTGCACCTATCACTGCACTGTATTCTGCACCTATCACTGCACTGTATTCTGCACCTATCACTGCACTGTATTCTGCACCTATCACTGCACTGTATTCTGCACCTATCACTGCACTGTATTCTGCACCTATCACTGCACTGTATTCTGCACCTATCACTGCACTGTATTCTGCACCTATCACTGCACTGTATTCTGCACCTATCACTGCACTGTATTCTGCACTGTGGTAAGAACACGGGGAGGCCATCGCCAACTACCCGTGTGCATATTACGCTCACTACGTGATTAGCCACAATTGTTTATCTAATTTTTGGTAAGACTTTTGGTAAGAATTTTCTCTTCCTTATTGTATCTTTCTCATGCATGTATATTCTTCCCATCCCCTCGGTGAGAGGGATGGGGAGGACTTTCCCCGTCCTCTCGCAACCTACCATGGGTTCGTAATGCGCGTTCAGTCCAGCAGCCCGTGCCTAATAGGCAGTGAGCGCAATGGCTCGTGTTTGTTTATTACAGAGTGTCTTAAGGACTAATGTAAAGTACGTTTTAATCCATTTACATGAAAGAAGCAACAATTATCTTTTACCAGATCATACGGGAAGAACAGTTCAAGCCAGTTTGCCCGAGCGTCGCTGCATTGGGGCCCGCGTGTGAATCGGCCTGCGCGCAGGCCGATTCACGCTGCTACGCGATTTGGAGATTATATGGATATTTTAGTTTCCCCTTTATATGCTCTTCCAAAAGGCAACCTGGCTTTTAGAATGTAAACAAAAATACAGTTTGTATTTCTATCATTTGGATGGCTTTTAAAATAAATTCGTGTCGGGCCCGGCCCGGGCCGGTGCTATAAGGTGATCCGGGAAGCAGGTCAGGTCACGACCCACCAGACGCGAGCGAGTAGGGTGGAAGGATGTGCGTTAACAGGCGTCACTAAATTTTGGGGTAATATAAATGCCTTATAAAACCGTCTTTTTTCTTCTTTTTCGATAAATGAAATGGTGCGCTATTGTAACATCGGAAACAACAGTTATAAAGCATATTTGCATCCATAGGCGGTGCCAGGTTAGCGAAAAAGGGAGGCAAAAAATAACAAAACTTCCTGTAAACCTCCCCTTTTCAAGTTCCTGAAACCGCCTCTGCCGTGTAATATTTATTATAGTTCACCAAAATCGACTAATTTTCACTTTTTCAATCACCGTAAACCTATGTAACTCCTGTATATTGCAGGCAGTTAGGAAGAAGCCGTGAATATCGCATCTCCGTATTATCGCTAAATGTCACAGGAAACAAAAAACTCCAAAACTGGGCACTGGAACCGCCTCTGTTAAGGTTAGGAACTCAAAATTTTGCCTCGTGCGGAATTCAATTATAGGAAAAGTCCCAAAATGTCATGGGTCTGCTCCTAGCCGTTCGGGAGATATCTGCGAAAAATCTGAGGGGTGGACAGAATCTGCCCCCCCCCCCCCCCCCCCTGACACTAATAGGGTTAAGTATCGGTGTCTCGAACTTTTCATTGACGGATTTACGGGGGTTCCTGGATATAAAAGTTAGCTAGAATCTTGGTTCTTCTTCGGCGCAAAATTCTAGCGTATGCTTTCTCATCTCCAAAATTAAGAAGTGGGAGGCCGTGTGTCGAAGTAAGCTTGAATTTATCGGCACTAACAGCGAGTGGCTGAACGCGATTTCTGCTTGCCCTTGCCCATGCCCTAGCTTGATCACGTCACTGGAACTTAATTAGCCACATGAGTGAAAACAAAACACTTGCATTAGATCGGGACAGGCAACTCGGTGGTGATTAAGTTGTTTGCTCACCTGCCACACGCTTACGCTTGATTTGATTCGTGACCATTCATTGTGTATTATTGTACCTCTATTTTCTTTTCTTATCTCGCTTGAGATGACATTTGAAATCAGCGCACCAAAAAGGACCTACATACCCATTTGCATTGTCTTATAGGCTGCCAAAGCCAGCTTTCGGGCCGTGTCGCGCTAGAAGGGTCAATCCGCCCACTGCTGTGTGGTGTGCAGTGGTAGCGTCTGATTCCACTCACGTCGGCCAATAATTCGAACCGCACCTGTTATTTCACCATGCTGATTGCTATCTATCGGCTGGTCTACTGGCGGTTGTCAGGCGCCATCTTCATTCTTCAGCCGATAACTGTTAACTCTGTCTGGAGAAGGTGACCTCTGTGCCCCCCCCCCCCCCCGCCGCCCGCACCCTGTTGTGTCCTGATAGGTGTGACTCCTGTGAAACCTTGCAGCGGGACTCCATTGTATTCTGCACCCATCTCTGTGTGGTGACACGGGGGAGGCCATCGCCATACTATAACACTAGCTTAACATTAGCGTACTATAACGAACGAATGCACACAAGAACAGGGGCTTTTCGCGATGCATGTGTGGCCGTCTATATTTCTGTTTTGCCATCTTCAAATCACTTCGCCGATTTGTAAAGTCAAGTCAAAGTCAAACGGGCTCCGGCCTGACCCTGTCTCAGCCTTTTCCCCGACTTTGTGCTACCTTTGGAGCCTCGATTGGCACGTGACCCGTAACGCTGCCCCACCATGCTATCTCGGCAGGTGTCACGTGATGTGGACGCCCGTGAAAAGGAGCTGACCCACCAGGTGCACCGGGAGATGCTGATGCGCTGTCTGGAGCAGGTCAAGACGCTCGCGCCCATCCTCATCTGCAGCATGAAGATCTTCATCCAGATCATCACCCAGCCCTCCGGTCAGTGAGGAGGTCGGGGTAGATCATCACCCAGCCCTCCGGTCACTGAGGAGGTCGGGGTAGGATGGGGACGGAGTAGGTTGGGGTGAGACGAGACGAGACGAGACGAGACGAGACGAGACGAGACGAGACGAGACGAGACGAGACGAGACGAGACGAGACGAGACGGGACGGGACGGGACGGGACGGGACGGGACGGGACGGGACGGGACAGACCAGACAGGGCAGGACGGGACAGAATAGGCTTAGGACTGGACGTGCGGATCGACACGAGGCGGCCAGGGTGGGCCAAGCTCCCAGTGTTTGGAGAGTCTGTAGTGTGGAGTGTGGAGTGTCACGATGTCTCGGCGACAGGACCGGACGGCCCGGGTGGGCCAAACTCCCCGTGTTTGGAGAGTGTGGAGTGTCACGGCGCCAGGACAGGACAGGACAGGGCAGCCAGGGTGGGCCCAGCTCCCCGTGTTTGGAGAGTGTGGAGTGTCGCGGTGCCGCGGCGGCAGGACAGGACTGCCCGGGTGGGCCAAGCTCCCCGTGTTTGGAGAGTGTGGAGTGTGGAGTGTCACGGTGTCTCGGCGGCAGGGCAGGACAGGACGTCCCGGGTGGGCCCAGCTCCCGTGTTTGGGCCCAGCTCCCCGTGTTTGGAGAGTGTGGAGTGTGGAGTGTCACGGTGTCTCGGCGCCAGGACAGGACAGGACGGCCCAGGGTGGGCCCAGCTCCCCGTGTTTGGAGAGTGTCGCGGTGTCGCGGTGTCGAGGCGCCAGATGCCGGCTGACGGACGTGTTTGCCTTTCGCCGAGACCGGAGCCGTGTTTTTGTTGGCGTGACCGAACGGCACTCTCTCTCCCCTTCCCTCTCTCCATCGCCCTCCCTCCCTCTGCCCGTCTAAACGAGCGGCGAGGGCGGCGATTACTACGCGACTATGACCGCTGTAATTAGCTTTCTGGTGGACGCGCTATTAAGTGGTGACGTCACATATTGGGGCTGTTTCTAAGCCGGCTGTGTCCTTTGTTAAAAGTTCATATGCGAGATTGTCTTGCCTAAATGATGTACCAATGGTTCTATATATTGGACACTAGAAGATGCCATGATGTTGAAATATAAAAGGCCAATGGTCAATAACCTCACGGGTATGCTTATTTTATGGTATTGTATGGCATTAAATGGTAGGTATAGCTAAACGAATCGAGCTTTCGTTATTTTCAATATATCTAGAGAGCGTCGAAGCGGCGAGATCTTTGTAATTGGTAGGTCTAAATTAGCGAACCGAGTTTTCGTCATCTCGACATTCCCACGATATCCTGAGAATGACGAATCTCGATTCCTTTATTTAGACCCGTTATTACAACAGAATAACACTCAATAGCCCTACAGGAGTAAATGTTCGTGTTACATTTATGTGTAAATTGGCACGATCCTTGCTGACAGCATACTTTGCCTTTATACGTGTGCGACTTAATGGATCTTACTAGAAATGGACTGATTCCCCTACACAGCACCGTGTGGAGACGCTTCGTTGACCGAATCATATGCCGTTACGCCCCTGCTGACCTACTCCTGCGTAAGGCTTCGGACTGGAGACGGGTGGCTCGACACCAGACATTGTTTTTTTTTTTGGGGGGGGGGGGCGGGAGGGGGGTTAAGGGCGGTACAGCTGCTGCGGTAATAACACACCCATTGCGCAGCTGAAGAGCTGTGGCGTGTGTGGCCAGTCCGGCTGACGCACGTGCGGTGTTTCAGGGAAGGGCGCGGACGAGGCGGCGGAAAACCGCAACTACCTGTCTGGTCGAATGAGTGACGAGATCACCGAGATCATCCGCGTGCTGCAGCTGACCACGTACGACGAGGACGAGTGGGAGGCCGACCTGCTCACCGTCATCAAGAAGGCCGAGAACGCCATCGGACCCAAACTGCAGGCCGCCAGCGACTGGCTGCAGGACCCGCAGGTCAGAGTCCCACACCACCACCGCCACCATCGCAGGTTAGACAGGGGGGGGGGGGGGGGGCACTAACTGTGGGGTTCTCAGGCTAGACGGGGACCCAAACTGTGGGACCCGCGGTCAGACGGGGGGCCCAAACTGTAGGACCCGCAGGCAAGACGGGGGACCCAAACTGCGGGACCCGCAGGTCAGACAGGGGACCCAAACTGTGGGACCCGCAGGTCAGACGGGGGACCCAAACTGTGGGACCCGCAGGTCAGACTGGGGACCCCAACTGTGGACCCACGTGTTAGACAGAGAACCCGAACTTCAAGACAAGGAAGTTGGAATGGGGATCACAGCTCCAAAACACCTATATGTTAGGGGACCCGAGCCTATAGTTATGACAGAAGACTCGAATTGCCTCCCTCTGACCTCCCCATGTCCGCGACAGGCCGCCAGAGGCGGAGTCGGTGAGAAGTCGCTGCGCAGTGTTCTGGAGCTGGCGGGACGCGTGGCGGACCGCGTGGCGCCGCAGGACCGCGACGCCATCCACAAAATGGTCGGCGATGTCGGGGCCATGGCCGACGCGCTCTGCGAACTCCGCCAGAACGGACAGGTAGTGCTGGACTGCGGGCGGCACTGCGCGAGATGAGACTGTGTTGTGAGCGCGGGACTGCGATCCGGCTATTGTGCCGTGCATCTGCTCTGCTGTTTGTGATGTTGGTGATGTTTTTAACCTTGTGTGGCGGCTGAGACAGTGAGAGCTCTGACTGAGGTGGCATGATGCGGATGTAAAGGTGAGGGTGCTTGGATTCACGTTTGAACGACCTGCTGCGCCGACTTGCCATTTAGCTTTTGCAGACCACAGAATGCATTTCAAAGCGCAGACATGTGTCTATAAAGGCTGGAACGTAGGCGTTTTTAAGTCGCCTTTTTGTCAGTGGCCCTCGATCTCGTCTGTAAGAGCGCTATGACAGCGAGACTAACAGCCGGCCTGTGTCGCCGTCTTTCCCAGGGCGCCACGCGGCAGGCTCAGACCCTCGCCTGCGGCCTGCAGTCTCAGCTGGCGGCGCTGCAGGAGCGCGTGCACGCGGCCGTGGCCAGCGTAGAGCGATCTGGGGTGCAGCAGCCGGCGCACACCCTCTCCGGGCGTCTGGAGCAGGCGCGCCGCTGGCTGGCCGAGCCGGCCACCGCCGAGCCGGCCTCGGCCGCCCTGGGACAGCGTGCCATCCAGCTAGTGGTGGACGAGGGCCGGCGAGCGGCGGACAGCCTGGCCGGACCGCAGCGGCACCACCTGCAGGGGCTCTGTGAAGATGCCGACTCGCTGTCACGCCAGCTGGCCGACATGGTGCGCCGCGGAGACGGAGACTCGCCGCAGGCGCAGGCCGTCGCCAGGTGAGGATAGGGTCCGATCACAGGCACTGGACGGGTGCCGGGTCTGTGCGGAGACGGAGACTCGCCGTCGCCAGGTGAGGATAGGGTCCGATCAGAGACACTGGACCGGTGCCGGGTCTGCGGAGACGGAGACTCGCCGTCGCCAGGTGAGGATAGGGTCCGATCAGAGACACTGGACCGGTGCCGGGTCTGCGGAGACGGAGACTCGCCGTCGCCAGGTGAGGATAGGGTCCGATCAGAGACACTGGACCGGTGCCGGGTCTGTGCGGAGGCTGTGGTTAAGTGAGACTAGGGTCCGAACGGAGGCCGTGGTCAGGGGGAACAGGGTTCTGGCCAGAGGTTTCGGACAGAGGAGAAAAGGGTTCGTACAAACAAGAGAGCATACTGCCATCTGACGTGATCAATGCCAGGCTAAGGTTCCGTAATGTGCATCACCAGGACTAAACTCAGATTGCTGGCACACACATCTCACGGATGTGTTGCATGTTGCGGTGTATGGGGATGTACGGTGCGACTGTTATCCAGCTGCTATCCAGCTGCTATCCAGGTGCCTGGCTCCCCCAGTGGCGATGTTGGCTGACCCGCGTCGCCGTCTGTGCCGTCCCGTCCGGCAGGCAGCTGACCGATAAGCTGACTCAGCTGAAGGACCAGATCCAGGGGGCGCTGGTGGAGCGCGTCGTGGAGGACTTTGTCGACATCGTCACACCTCTGAAGCAGTTCAGCGAGGCCAGTCTCGCCCCGGAGGTACGCGCAAGACACGTCCCCTGCACGAGGCACGGGGGGACAGCGACCACAATACCCATACGTACACTGCCCACGGGGCAGCCGTGGATGGGGATGTAGTTTTGTCATGTCTCGGCGCTTTCGGTGCTTAAGATGGCGTTTTGCCAAATATATTTTAGATGATGAAGTAAGTTGTAAATCAGACATCGAAGTGGCTAAACCACCATCGCGCCATGCGTATTGGTCGCTTGATGCAGCAGAATGTCGATTCCCTACCCAGCGGCCGTCTCTGTGGCGCAGCCTCGTCCTGCTGCGCCACAGAGACCTCGTCCTGCTGCGCCACAGAGACATCGTCCTGCTGCGCCACAGAGACCTGGTCCTGCTGCGCCACAGAGACCTCGTCCTGCTGCGCCACAGAGACCTCGTCCTGCTGCGCCACAGAGACCTCGTCCTGCTGCGCCACAGAGACCTCGTCCTGCTGCGCCACAGAGACCTCGTCCTGCTGCGCCACAGAGACATCGTCCTGCTGCGCCACAGAGACCTCGTCCTGCTGCGCCACAGAGACCTCGTCCTGCTGCGCCACAGAGACATCGTCCTGCTGCGCCACAGAGACATCGTCCTGCTGCGCCACAGAGACCTCGTCCTGCTGCACCACAGAGACATCGTCCTGCTGTTGTTGTATCTCCCCCACTGTTGTATCTGGCGCAGCCTCGTCCTGCCGTTGTATCTCCCCCACTGTTGTATCTGGCGCAGCCTCGTCCTGCTGTTGTATCTCCCCCACTGTTGTATCTGGCGCAGCCTCGTCCTGCCGTTGTATCTCCCCCACTGTTGTATCTGGCGCAGCCTCGTCCTGCCGTTGTATCTCCCCCACTGTTGTATCTGGCGCAGCCTCGTCCTGCTGTTGTATCTCCCCCACTGTTGTATCTGGCGCAGCCTCGTCCTGCTCCCCCACTGTTGTATCTGGAGCAGCCTCGTCCTGTCGTTGTATCTCCCCCACTGTTGTATCTGGCGCAGCCTCGTCCTGCCGTTGTATCTCCCCCACTGTTGTATCTGGCGCAGCCTCGTCCTGCTGTTGTATCTCCCCCACTGTTGTATCTGGCGCAGCCTCGTCCTGCTGTTGTATCTCCCCCACTGTTGTATCTGGCGCAGCCTCGTCCTGCCGTTGTATCTCCCCCACTGTTGTATCTGGTGCAGCCTCGTCCTGCCGTTGTATCTCCCCCACTGTTGTATCTGGCGCAGCCTCGTCCTGTCGTTGTATCTCCCCCACTGTTGTATCTGGCGCAGCCTCGTCCTGCCGTTGTATCTCCCCCACTGTTGTATCTGGCGCAGCCTCGTCCTGCTCCCCACTGTTGTATCTGGCGCAGCCTCGTCCTGCCGTTGTATCTCCCCCACTGTTGTATCTGGCGCAGCCTCGTCCTGCCGTTGTATCTCCCCCACTTGTATCTGGCGCAGCCTCGTCCTGCCGTTGTATCTCCCCCACTGTTGTATCTGGCGCAGCCTCGTCCTGTCGTTGTATCTCCCCCACTGTTGTATCTGGCGCAGCCTCGTCCTGCTCCCCACTGTTGTATCTGGCGCAGCCTCGTCCTGCCGTTGTATCTCCCCCACTGTTGTATCTGGCGCAGCCTCGTCCTGCTGTTGTATCTCCCCCACTGTTGTATCTGGCGCAGCCTCGTCCTGCCGTTGTATCTCCCCCACTGTTGTAGCTGGTGCAGCCTCGTCCGATGTGCATGTTTGTATCTCTCCCACCACGTCGTGTCCGTCACGTTCTCTCTGACAGCCCCTCTCCCTCTCCCTGTACCGTCTGCGCAGGGCACGCCGGGCCGTCAGGAAGCGTTCGGGGAGAAGGCAGACAAGCTGCAGCGGTTCAGCACGCAGGCGGCCCGCACCGGCCGGATGGTGGCCTCGGCAGGCGCCACTGGCAACAAGAAGCTGTCCGAGGCGCTCCAGTCGTCCTCCACAGAGGTCAGTCTGTCTGCTCCCGCAGCGCCGACACAGCGGTCTGCACAGGTCAACTCTCTGAGACGGGCTCCAGTCGTTCTGACATCGAGGCCAGCCGGTCACCGTTCCCGGCCGGGGGCACAGGGGGCGCTGTCATAGCTGTAATGGGCACAGGGCAGAGCCGACATGGGCTCGTCAGTTGGGAGCAGCTCGGTAGTCTGAGTTAGGCGAATAGTGTATTGTATGATTGTTTACCCCCGTTTCTTTGCTGTCGTAAGTTATGTTTATATTCAGTGGTCTTTACATCCGGTTCACCCATTCCGTATAGGGTATCTGTTAACTGTCGGCTGGGCCCCGTCCGGTGGAGAGCCTACACCCGCTGCTGGTGAACGCCGGCAGCATCAGGCTGCAGTCTGACCCCGTCTGACTCCGTCTGACCCCGTCTGACTCCGTCTGACCCCGTCTGATCCCGTCTGACTCCGTCTGACTCAGTCTGACTCAGTCTGACTCAGTCTGACTCAGTCTGACCCCGTCTGACCCCGTCTGACCCCGTCTGACTCCGTCTGACCCCGTCTGACCCCGTCTGACTCCGTCCAACCCCGTATGACCCCGTCTGACTCCGTCTGACCCCCGTCTGACTCCGTCTGACCCCCGTCTGACCCCGTCTGACCCCCGTCTGACCCCGTCTGACCCCCGTCTGACCCCGTCTGACCCCCGTCTGACCCCGTCTGACCCCGTCTGACCCCCGTCTGACCCCGTCTGACCCCCGTCTGACCCCCGTCTGACCCCGTCAGGTGGAGAGCCTGCACCCGCAGCTGGTGAACGCCGGCAGCATCAGGCTGCAATATCCGGAGAACAAGGCGGCCGACGAGCACTTTGAGAACCTGCGCAAACAGTACGCCGAGTCCATCAGCCGGGTGCGCGATCTGAGTGACGAGGCCATTGACGCTGCGCAGTTCGTCCGACAGTCGGGTCAGTCGCGAGTCATGTCGACGGCGGGGTCGCGGATCACGTCAACGGCGGGGTCGCGGGTCACGCCGGCGGCGGGGTCGCGGGTCACGCCGGTGGCGGGGTCGCGGGTCATCCCGGTGGCGGGGTCGAGGGTCACCCCGGCGGCGGGGTCGCGGGTCGCCCCGGTGGCGGGGTCGAGGGTCACGTCGACGGCGGGGTCGAGGGTCACGCCGGGGTACACCGTAACTATGGGGGCAACCGTCTGGGGCCGGCGATGGGTGCAGTCATGGGATGCACCGCGTCAGAGGCGAGGGAGGCAGGCGCTTAGAAACTGGAGAGGATATACGGGCCGGTCTGGTTGGGAAAGAGTTCGAAGCGGAGAGAAGGGACTGGCGATGGTAGTCCAAATAAGAGCTGGTGTGTACTTGCATAGCTGAAGGGCATCACACAGAAGTCGCAAGATATCGATAGGCGAATCAAGCTACTCCTGAGGTTACCTGTTGGAATGTCTGGGTGTTGCATGTGTCTAGAGCCCTTCATGGAATGGGAATCCCGTATGGGAACGGAATGTAAATGGGTGGGAATGGGGCATTTTTTGGAAATGTAACTGGTTGGAACGGGTTTGGGACAGACCATATAATTGTTTAGCACCACAAAAGTGAAATATGCTGAAACGGGTGGAAATGGAAGCCCCGTCAATTATGAATTTGGATTGGAACAGGTTTGGGTCTGGCTGAATGGGCTGGAACGGGATGGGGCTGAAAATGTGTCCCATGAAGCCGGGCTCCACATGTGACCATTGAACACTGAAGCCGTGTTCATTGACCTGACTAGTCTGATCTGGCGTCTAGCATGCCCAATGACGTCTGTATAGTATACTGACCTGTTTACTGACCTGTTTACTGACCTGTTTACTGACCTGTTTACTGACCTGTTTACTGACCTGTTTACTGACCTGTTTACTGACCTGACCTGTGACCTGTCCTGTGACCTGACCTGTGACCTGACCTGTGACCTGACCTGTGACCTGACCTGTGATATGTCCTGTGACCTGACCTGTGACCTGACCTGTGATCTGACCTGTGATCTGACCTGTGATCTGACCTGTGATCTGACCTGTGACCTGACATGTGACCTGACGTGTGACCTGACGTGTGACCTGACCTGTGACCTGACCTGTGACCCGTTCCCCTGCAGAGGAGCTGATTAAGCAGCACACGGATCGCTGTGAGGCCGGGGTACAGAGGCGCCAGCCGCAGCAGGTTGTGGAGAACACGTCCGGCATCGCCAGGTGACTTATAATTTTTTTTTAGTCCGAATGCTTTATATGGATGGATTTTCGAGGTCAGGACCCACGCTAAGCAGAGCTTGTTGCGCAGGTCCTGACCTCACCACCCGATCGCGCAATTCCTGTTGGCCGGCAGAATTTAGAGACGAAAGTTTTACGTGCCCGACATACCTGGACACGGTCCGCCCCGCTCACTGACGTTACCTGACATTGAGTGCGACCGCTGCCACCGGCCGCAGGCCATCCCAGTCAGGAGCAAATAGCGAGCGCCGAAGCGACTCGACCCGGGCTGCCACTACCGGGATAGGTCAGAAGTCCAGCGCTCTCCCACTGAGCTACAGGGGTGGAGTTGACACGAGGTTTCAGGTTGGCTGCCTTCAGTCCGCTTACCAACCCCCAGGCTAATATGTGAGGAAGTGGGGGACGAATACGGCATCGTTAGCTAAGAGAATGGTCGGCTGTCGCGGGTCAGTCCGCTTCCAACATCCGGACCTCTAAGGAGATGTAATACGGCATCGCGAGGTTAGATGCGGTGGCACCGACCTTTTCTTATCTCCCCTCCCCCAGTCTGGATTTGATACCAGTCGGAGATGAACTTTTCTTGTTTACCTTCTGCGGGATACACTTTTCAAACTTCTACTACACGAACACCTTTCTAGTTGTATTTTCTAGGGAAACGTTGGATGAACGGAGCATTTAATGTAGCTCAGCTTGTACACAATTTTTGTTATCACATCTTTGACACTTTGAGACAGCAGAGGACGCATCTCCGCCATTTTGTCTCTGCGCTGACGTCCGCGGCTGTCATGACACCGTGGCCCTGACCCCCCCTCCCCTCCCTTTCCGCCTCGGTCTCCCCCAGCCCCATCCCCATCCCGGCCCGATGTGTCACCCACCCACCTACGACGGCTGGGTCACATACCCACCTGAGTGACCTTGTCTGAACCATCGACGGGCGACCCTCCGGCCCGCCGCCGCAGCCGTGGATGACAGCCGCTGGTCGGCCGCCGGTCGGCCCGGCTGACGGCCGCTGTCCCTCACAGCAGCTCTGGCGGGGTGCCAGCGACACGGACGGTGGTGTAGGTCAGGTCCACAACACAGGCAGAGGAAACAGGAGGTTTAGCCATGTCGGAGTCAGTTACTAGACGTTTTCTTCCTTGTGATGTGCGATGACAGATGCTCAATACGGTCTCCAGTATCGAGGGACTGGACTGCTCTGGTCACTTCCCCCGACCGTGGTGGCGTCCCCTCACTAACCTCCTCCCGTCCGGCGCCCCCTCACCAACCTCCTCCCGTCCGGCGTCCCCTCACTAACCTCCTCCCGTCCGGCGCCCCTCACTAACCTCCTCCCGTCCGGCGCCCCTCACTAACCTCCTCCCGTCCGGCGCCCCTCACTAACCTCCTCCCGTCCGGCGCCCCCTCACTAACCTCCTCCCGTCCGGCGCCCCTCACTAACCTCCTCCCGTCCGGCGTCCCCTCACTAACCTCCTCCCGTCCGGCGCCCCTCACTAACCTCCTCCCGTCCGGCGCTCCCTCACTAACCTCCTCCCGTCCGGCGCCCCCTCACTAATCTCCTCCCGTCCGGCGCCCCCTCACTAACCTCTTCCCGTCCGGCGCCCACTCACTAACCTCCCGTCCGGCGCCCCCTCACTAACCTCCTCCCGTCAGGCGCCCCCTCACTAACCTCCTCCCGTCCGGCGCCCCCTCACTAACCTCCTCCCGTCCGGCGCCCCTCACTAATCTCCTCCCGTCCGGCGCCCCCTCACTAACCTCCTCCCGTCCGGCGCCCCCTCACTAACCTCCTCCCGTCCGGCGCCCCCTCACTAACCTCCCGTCCGGCGCCCCCTCACTAACCTCCTCCCGTCCGGCGCCCCCTCACTAACCTCCTCACTAACCTCCTCCCGTCCGGCGCCCCCTCACTAACCTCCTCACTAACCTCCTCCCGTCCGGCGCCCCTCACTAACCTCCTCACTAACCTCCTCCCGTCCGGCGCCCCCTCACTAACCTCCTCCCGTCCGGCGCCCTCTCACTAACCTCCTCCCGTCCGGCGCCCCTCACTAACCTCCTCCCGTCCGGCGCCCCCTCACTAACCTCCTCACTAACCTCCTCCCGTCCGGCGCCCCCTCACTAACCTCCTCCCGTCCGGCGCCCTCTCACTAACCTCCTCCCGTCCGGCGCCCCTCACTAACCTCCTCCCGTCCGACGCCCCTCACTAATCTCCTCCCGTAATGGACGCAAATTGACCATGCAGTCGTCGCGCCCTTAAGCCCCAACAAACAAACAAACAACCTCCTCCCGTCCGGCGCCCCCTCACTAACCTCCTCCCGTCCGGCGCCCCCTCACTAACCTCCTCCCGTCCGGCGCCCTCTCACTAACCTCCTCCCGTCCGGCGCCCCCTCACTAACCTCTTCCCGTCCGGCGCCCCTCACTAACCTCCTCCCGTCCGGCGCCCCTCACTAACCTCCTCCCGTCCGGCGCCCCCTCACTAACCTCCTCCCGTCCCGCGCCCCCTCACTAACCTCCTCCCGTCCGGCGCCCCTCACTAACCTCCTCCCGTCCGGCGCCCCCTCACTAACCTCCTCCCGTCCGGCGCCCCTCACTAACCTCCTCCCGTCCGGCGCCCCTCACTAACCTCCTCCCGTCCGGCGCCCACTCACTAACCTCCCGTCCGGCGCCCCCTCACTAACCTCCTCCCGTCCGGCGCCCCTCACTAACCTCCTCCCGTCCGGCGCCCCCTCACTAACCTCCTCCCGTCCGGCGCCCCCTCACTAACCTCCTCCCGTCCGGCGCCCCCTCACTAACCTCCTCCCGTCCGGCGCCGCTCACTAACCTCCTCCCGTCCGGCGCCCCTCACTAACCTCCTCCCGTCCGGCGCCCCTCACTAACCTCCTCCCGTCCGGCGCCCCCTCACTAACCTCCTCCCGTCCGGCGCCCCCTCACTAACCTCCTCTCGTCCGGCGTCCCCTCACTAACCTCCTCCCGTCCGGTGCCCCCTCACTAACCTCCTCCCGTCCGGCGCACCCTCACTAACCTCCTCCCGTCCGGCGCCGCCTCACTAACCTCCTCCCGTCCGGCGCCCCCTCACTAACCTCCTCCCGTCCGGCGTCCCCTCACTAACCTCCTCCCGTCCGGCGCCCCTCACTAACCTCCTCCCGTCCGGCGCCGCTATTGGTACCACACTATTCGAGCCATGCTTCAGATGCTATGACATCTGCTTGCCTGGTATCATGCCGGGTTCGGTGAAGAGTGGTGATCGGTGTGACGTCACCAGTGTGTGACGTCACACCACCAATCATGGGCTGGTGCGCGGCGTGTCACGGCCGGCGTGCGGCGGCGTGGCGGCCGCCCAACACCCGAATTAACCTCTCTCGCCGCCGGACACTGGGAGAGAGACGGGAGACGAGAACTGTCACAGTGGGCGCAGTGGGTCAGTGGTCAGTGGTCAGTGGTCAGTGGTCAGTGGAAGGCAGGACTCGGTACGGTGACTTGATCGCAGCACAGTGTGCAGAGGAACGGGCAGTTAGTCATGGCTTTGTGACTGCGTGGTCAGTGGTGCGAAGGCGGCCGAGCATCCCTCAGTGGCTGTGTGACTGCTCATCCGAATTTCTGCCCTTGGCCACGAGTCTGATCCTCGAACCGATATAAGCCTCTCACACCGCTGGTTGCCAGTTACTCTGACATTGGCTCTGTCCGGCCGTGTGTGACCGCGTGTCTCAGGGGTGTCTCAGGGTGAGTGCGTGTCTCGGGGTGTCTCAGAGTGAGTGCGTGTCTCAGGGGTGTCTCGGGGTGAGTGCGTGTCTCAGGTGACTGCGTGGCTCAGTGTGACTGCGTGTCTCAGGGATGTTTCAGGGTCAGTGCGTGTCTCAAGGATGTCTCAGTGTGACTGCGTGTCTCAGGTGACTGCGTGTCTCAGGGGCTATGTGTTCGTGGCTGACTGGCGTGCATCAGTCCTCTGACGTTCACCCGTCTCCGCGTGCCGCCAGACTGATCAACCGTGTGTTGATGGTGGCTAAGAAGGAGGCGGACAACTCCGAGGACCCGCGCTTCATCGCGGAAATCAACGCCGCCAGCGACCGGCTGCAGCGCGGTGAGCAGCAGAGTCGCGAGGTTGACGTTCTTTGGTGTGAAATGCATCCCCGGTGGCAGTGCGGTGAGGCCCGGGGTTTGGGAGGTGCGGGTGCTCCGTGGTATGATATACCCGCGCGAGGGGGGCGGGGGGGGGGCAGGGTCTAGGGACTGGTTATCGCGAGGTGAGTCCTTGGGTTGGCGGTGGCTGCTCTGCGGTATGATATACCCGCGCGAGGGGGGCGGGGGGGGGGGGGCAGGGTCTAGGGACTGGTTATCGCAAGGTGAGTCCTTGGGTTGGCGGTGGCTGCTCTGCGGTATGATATACCCGCGCGAGGGGGGCGGGGGGGCAGGGTCTAGGGACTGGTTATCGCGAGGTGAGTCCTTGGGTTGGCGGTGGCTGCTCTGCGGTATGATATACCCGCGCGAGGGGGGCGGGGGGGGGCAGGGTCTAGGGACTGGTTATCGCGAGGTGAGTCCTTGGGTTGGCGGTGGCTGCTCTGCGGTATGATATACCCGCGCGAGGGGGGCGGGGGGGCAGGGTCTAGGGACTGGTTATCGCGAGGTGAGTCCTTGGGTTGGCGGTGGCTGCTCTGCGGTATGATATACCCGCGCGAGGGGGGCGGGGGTGGGTACAGGGTCTAGGGACTGGTTATCGCGAGGTGAGTCCTTGGGTTGGCGGTGGCTGCTCTGCGGTATGATATACCCGCGCGAGGGGGGCGGGGGGGCAGGGTCTAGGGACTGGTTATCGCGAGGTGAGTCCTTGGGTTGGCGGTGGCTGCTCTGCGGTATGATATACCCGCGCGAGGGGGGCGGGGGTGGGTACAGGGTCTAGGGACTGGTTATCGCGAGGTGAGTCCTTGGGTTGGCGGTGGCTGCTCTGCGGTATGATATACCCGCGCGAGGGGGGCGGGGGTGGGTACAGGGTCTAGGGACTGGTTATCGCGAGGTGAGTCCTTGGGTTGGCGGTGGCTGCTCTGCGGTATGATATACCCGCGTGAGGGGGGTACAGGGTCTAGGGACTGGTTATCGCGAGGTGAGTCCTTGGGTTGGCGGTGGCTGCTCTGCGGTATGATATACCCGCGTGAGGGGGGTACAGGGTCTAGGGACTGGTTATCGCGAGGTGAGTCCTTGGGTTGGCGGTGGCTGCTCTGCGGTATGATATACCCGCGCGAGGGGGGCGGGGGTGGGTACAGGGTCTAGGGACTGGTTATCGCGAGGTGAGTCCTTGGGTTGGCGGTGGCTGCTCTGCGGTATGATATACCCGCGTGAGGGGGGTACAGGGTCTAGGGACTGGTTATCGCGAGGTGAGTCCTTGGGTTGGCGGTGGCTGCTCTGCGGTATGATATACCCGCGTGAGGGGGGTACAGGGTCTAGGGACTGGTTATCGCGAGGTGAGTCCTTGGGTTGGCGGTGGCTGCTCTGCGGTATGGTGACAATGCCAAAGGCAAGACGGACGAGCGGGCGGGGGGGGGGGGGGGCGAGCACCTTCCTTCCGAACTCCGACCGACTGTCTCGCTGACCTGCTGACCTGCTGACCTGCTGACCTGCTGACCTGCTGATGGAGTCTGCATAGTGTGTCCGCTGCTGTTGCTGCTGCGTCAGCGGCGTCGGTCGGGGGATGCTTATCTTCGCCCGTGACTCTGACCACGTCTGACCTGGCCGGAAACTGTTACACTACTGGCGTCATACCCCCTGTCTGTGATTGGTGACCTGTATGTAACCTGTGACCTGTATGTAACCTGTGACCTGTATGTAACCTGTGACCTGTATGTAACCTGTGACCTGTATGTAACCTGTGACCTGTCGGTGACTTGTGACCTATCTGTGACCTCAGGAGTGACCCCGATGGTGCAGAGCGCCAAGGAAGTGGCCATCAACCCGGCCGACCAGGGATCCGTGGAGCGCTGGCGCGGCGCCAACCGCGAGGTGAGAGAAGCAGCTGCAGGTTGTTCGGGCCGTGGGTCGGGGTCTGTGTGGCTGTGGGAGGCTCAGAGTGATCTGTGCTTATCCATATCCTTTGCCGATTGTCTGAGGTGTCTGATATGCTCTGCTGCTGGTGTGGTGACGTGAGGACGCTGCCATTTATGGTCCACCGTTGGAGGGTCACGTCAACTGACCTGACCCTGACCCGGGACCGCTGTCTACAGACCCTGACCTGACGGCTGTGTGTCCTCAGCTGCTGGACGCCGTGGCTCAGGTGCGCAGGGCGATCGGACCCGGCGTGGACCTGTCGCCGGGCATCGCTCAGATGCAGCTGAACGGTAAGCCGACGCTCCGTCAGACGTCCGTTCCCCGTCCGCTGACGGTGCGGCGGCCGTGACCACCGCCTGAGAGCCGCACACACTCTGTCTCTCACACTCTCCGTCTATCGCTGGGCCGTGTCAGGCCCCTGCTGTGCTCTGCCGTTCTCTGCCGTTCCCTGCCGTTCTCTGCACATGCTCTGCCTATCTGCTTCTCACTGGCAATCCAGCAGCCCTGTGCGCTGCTCACGGCACACACATACCTGCTCTGACTCGGTACACGGGCCCCATGGCTCGCCACTGTGCTGACTAACCAGTGTATATACAGCGCTGGCTCGGATCACCTTTGTACAGTAATTGTGAGTCGGCCTACCTCGGCCCGGCTGGTGACGGAGCCCTCTGTACAGGAGAGCATGTGTGCCTCTGCAGAGGGGAAAGTGGACGATAACTTGCTGTACGATTACGGATACTTGTGAATTCTTTTTCGATTGTGTGTAGTACAGAAAGTAGAAAGTGTACAGAAAGTACCCAGGGGGAGGGAGGGGGGGGGGGGGGGTGAAGTTAAGTTCCGACTAGGTTTGGCAACCGCCCTAGTGACGTCACAACGCTGGTGACGTCACTAGGGTCACTCAAATGTGGCGGTGCGCAAACTGAAAGCATATAACCTTCACACAACTCACCACTCATGCCCAGTGAAGAATGGCCAAAGGAGGATACCATTAGGCTGGTGGGGAATGCAAAATAGGGCAAAAATTGATTTTGCAGCAGATTAGCATCAATAACTCTGTGCCGCACAATATTTCGCGACTAGACGTCCGAAGAAAGTCACTAGGTCGCTATTATGCTGTAATCAAAATCACTCGCAAGGAAACTGTAAATTAATGAATAATTGTACGTATAACAACTTTGTATACCTATTGTAACCGAGGCTTATCATAATACAAATACTTGCAGATAAAGCCGATTAACCCTGGCGCGCTAGAATTGTACGTTGTCAAAATTAGTCGTAAGTAATTAATCTTGCCTTCTATATTAATTTAGTATCTATATAATGTACAATCTGAACTGTTCCATACTATGCTTTATAAACTGTATTTGTATCTCTGACCCTGTACCACAATTAATTTGTTCTTTTTTTAAAGCAACTAAGCAGTAAATGGTAACAAAGCATCTTTGTGGTGTCATAATTGTCAATGTAAGTGGTATAAATTGATGTATGAAAACTTAACTCAGTACAATTTAAAACTATTTTTGTATATATAAAAAAAAACTTCGCCCAACCTGTTGTTATGGGGTCTTAGTATTCACTACGTGTCCCCGTTCCTCTAAACCTCTGAAGCCTGTGGTTAGTAACTTCTAGGGGATAACTACCTTCTACAAATCAACATACTGGTTTCCGTAGCACGAACAAAAAAGTATCCGTAATCGTTTGGCAAGTTATCGTGTACTTTAAATCGCTGCGCCTCTGCTTTGCCGACTGCCCGGCCGACGGACCGATACTGGCCGGCTGTACCGGCCGGCTGTCGGACGTATAGACTGACCGGCGCTGGCGGCCTGTTCCGCAGGTGCTGCCCCCTCGCGGCCGCCGCCGCCGGCCGGACTGGCGGCGCACTACTCCACCTCAGGTGACTGACACACCGCCCCGCCCCCGCCCCGCCCCCGCTGGAGCCGGGAGGGGGGCGGGAGTTCCGCTAACGCACTGATATGGCTTGAACATTCATTTTCGCTAATTGCTTACTGCTGTAAAAAGAACTCCCGCTTTTGCCGTGCTTAATCTGTGTTTTGCTGTGCATTTCCGTGACTGTCTAAAATAGCTGGCACATAGCGACCGTTGCCGCTGCGATGCTGTGAGATCAGTGTCATCCGTATGCTGGCCGCGAGTCGTGTCTGGTCTGTCCGTACTGTGATGGCTGTGCGCTGGCGTCTGACGGGGACTCAGGTGCCCTCTCAGAGGGGTATCTCCGTCTGTCCGTACTGTGCGCTGGCGTCTGACGGGGACTTCGGAGCCCTCTCCGCTGTGTATCTCCGTTCTCCGCTGGGTATCTCCGTCTGTCTGTGGATATGAGTGGTGCGGTGTCTCCGTCTGCCGGTGTGGCTGTGAGTGGCGGTGGTGTCTCCGTCTGTCTGTGGCTGTGAGTGGCGGTGGTGTCGGTGCCGCCGGTGGATGTTGGTGGTGCGGTGTCTCCGTCTGTCTGTGGCTGTGAGTGGCGGTGGTGTCTTGGTCCCGCCGGTGGATGTGAGTGGCGGTGGTGTCGGTGCCGCCGGTGAGTGTTGGTGGCGGCGGTGTCTCCGTCTGTCTGTGGCTGTGAGTGGTCTGGTGTCTCCGTCTGCCGGTGGGTGTTGGTGGCGGCGGTGTCTCCGTCTGCCTGTGGCTGTGAGTGGCGGTGGTGTCTCCGTCTGTCTGTGGCTGTGAGTGGCGGTGTCGGTGCCGCCGGTGGGTGTTGGCGGTGTGGTATCTCCGTCTGTCTGTGTGGCTGTGAGTGGTGTGGTGTCTCGGTGCCGCCGGTGGGTGTTGGTGGCAGCGGTGTCTCCGTCTGCCGGTGGGTGTTGGTGGTGTGGTATCTCCGTCTGTCTGTGTGGCTGTGAGTGGTGTGGTGTCTCGGTGCCGCCGGTGGGTGTTGGTGGCAGCGGTGTCTCCGTCTGCCGGTGGGTGTTGGTGGTGTGGTATCTCCGTCTGTCTGTGTGGCTGTGAGTGGTGTGGTGTCTCGGTGCCGCCGGTGGGTGTTGGTGGCAGCGGTGTCTCCGTCTGCCGGTGGGTGTTGGTGGTGTGGTATCTCCGTCTGTCTGTGGCTGTGAGTGGCGGTGGTGTCGGTGCCGCCGGTGGGTGTTGGCGGCAGCGGCGGTGGTGGTCACCTCTGACAGACACGCCGTCCGGTCGACAGGCGAGCCGATGATGTACAGACACCAGATGACGGTCCCCGAGGAGGAAGGTAACGCGCCTCCCTCTGCCGGACTCATCCCTCTCTCCCGGCGCTGTGGTCCCCTCTACCTGCATCGCTCCCCGGCCATGATGTGATCTCTTCTGCCTGCCTCCTCCCTCCCTCCGTTGGGCGTCCCTGCACGTCTTTGGTTCCGCCGCCGGCGTCGGCACGCCCGCTCGTCTCGGTGTCCGTGTCCTGTGCGGGGCGTGCCGGCCGCGCTCGGTGCAGGTCATTGTCAGCGACTGCTGGTGGTGGAGGCCGGTCTTGGTGCTAGCCAGGCATGTCTCCCTCCGGTGTGCTGTGCCTGTCCCGGCCTCGTCTGAGAGGTGTTATTGTCGGATGATGGTCGGTTTTGGCAGCATGGTCGCGTCGGGATGACGCGCGTCGTTTCAGCTCCTGCTCGGTTTGCTGGGCCGTCAAGGCATTGCTGTTGACCCGCCGGACAGGACAGCTGGGAACCTGGTGTCGAGTCGGAAGGGCATCGGTACCGTACAGCGCTGTGTAGTGGCTCGATTGCTCGTCATGCTGATCCACCGGCATGGAAGAACGCGATGCAGCAGACAGCGTGGAAGGAAGGAGGGGGAGCTGTTGGCGGTGATGACGCATAGCTGTGTAGCTAGGAATGTAGGTGATAGTTGTGAGGCTACGGGTGTCGGCGATATCAGTGTAGCTATGACAGGGGTGTCATGTCATAGGTGGTGAATGTGTAGCTGTGGGTGCAGATGTTGAGGGCGGAATGCATTTGGCATGGCGGCAGGTGTTGGGCATGCACGCCAAATGGGCTGACGAAGTGCTGCGGACTGTGAAGTCGGCATGGCCTCACTGTGGACATTATTCATAGTTTACTGACAAATACTGGCACGTAACTGACACCAGCATGGTGTCTGAGTCTAGCATTGCTGCAGTATCCAGGACCGCCAGCTGTACCGAGCATTATGTAACATGTACTCCTTCGCCATTTCTACGACCCGCCATGCCGGGTGGCCGGCTCGTGGGTCCGTATAACACAATGGTGCTGTGTCCTGACTCCCGAGGCTCAGGTCAAGGGTACTCTTGCCGCGTGCCGAGTCTCACTGGGCTGTATGTGTGGCAGAGTCTGCGCCGCCGCGCCCGCCGCCGCCGGCCGGCGACCAGCCCCCGCCGCGGCCGCCGCCGCCGGCCGAGACCGATGATGAGGAGGACAGTCAGCTGTTCCGACACGCGCCGCCAGCCAACCAGCCCATCATGGCCGCCGCCCACGGACTCCACCAGGAGGTGAGGCCTCCGCCGCTGTCTGGGCTGACTCGGAGCCGCGGGAGGGGATGGCTGTGAACGGCAGCAGGAGAGGTCCGCTGTCTGGGCTGACTCGGAGCCGCGGGAAGGGATGGCTGTGAACGGCAGCAGGAGAGGTCCGCTGTCTGCGTATTACATGTCTGATCTGCCGCTGATCATGTGGGACATGGTGGGGACTGGAGGAGATGTGGTCAGTCAAACGATCATGCGGCTTGTTTCATTAATTCTGTTATCGATCAGAGCTGATTTTACATCGGGGTCTAATCACCCGAGATGAACCCATATGCTCCTCCGTACCGTCATCTCGAACGGCTACTGGGAAATTACCTGTCACGCCGCACTATTTCGCCGACTAATGACATGTGCAGTATGGTCTTTTGCCCGTCCGGCCACCGTCCTCCCTGTTAACGCCGCCCCGCCCGGTCTGTCTCAGGTGGCGCAGTGGAGCAGTAAGGATAACGACATCATCGGGGCTGCGAAGCGGATGGCCCAGCTGATGGCGCAGCTCAGTCAGCTGGTGCGCGGCGAGGGCGGCGGCAACAAGCGCGACCTGATCGCCTGCGCCAAGGCCATCGCCGAGGCCTCCGAGGAGGTCACCCGGCTCGCCAAGGAGCTGGCCCACGAGTGCACCGACAAGAGGATGAGGACGGTAAGGGGGGGGGGCGGTCGTTACGGGAGGGAGAGCAGATACGGTAGCCGGTAAGAGGACGGAGTGAGGGATAGTTTATGGTGTGCAGCTAGGTGTGACCAGAATAGACAGATGCGAACACGTACAAGAGGACGGGGTTAAGGGTACTTTGCACTGTGTTGTAGTTAGCTGGGACCACAATAGTCGATGAGTGCTCGTCTACCAGCTGCTGGAATGGGTTTGAATTGTTTCGTGCGTTTGACGTGTTTCAACCCTGGTCGGTCGCCGCTGTACTTTGAAATGCGTATTGGTAAGCTCAGTCAGATTACATGCTGTTTATGGCAACCAATCAAGATTCGAAGTCAACTTCACCAAATGCATAAGTGTATCTTCCGTCTGCGTATTTCGCTTTTGGTGTTGGATATGTCCGTGCTGTGTTGTGTCTGGTGTGTGCTCGTTTTGCCAACTGTTCCTCCGCGTCTGCTCTTCTGACCGTCTTCCGTGTCTGCTCTTCTGACCGTCCTCCGTGTCTGACCTGACCGTCTTCCGTGTCTGCTCTTCTGACCGTCCTCCGTGTCTGATCTTCTGACCGTCCTCCGTGTCTGACCTTCTGACCGTCCTCCGTGTCTGACCTGACCGTCCCCCGTGTCTGACCTGACCGTCCTCCGTCTGATCTTCTGACCGTCCTCCGTGTCTGACCTGACCGTCCTCCGTGTGACCTTCTGACCGTCCTCCGTGTCTGACCTTCTGACCGTCCTCCGTGTCTGATCTTCTGACCGTCCTCCGTGTCTGATATTCTGACCGTCCTCCGTGTCTGACCTCCTGACCGTCCCCCGTGTCTGATCTTCTGACCGTCCTCCGTGTCTGACCTGACCGTCCTCCGTGTGACCTTCTGACCGTCCTCCGTGTCTGACCTTCTGACCGTCCTCCGTGTCTGACCTGACCGTCCTCCGTGTCTGATCTTCTGACCGTCCTCCGTGTCTGACCTTCTGACCGTCCTCCGTGTCTGACCTGGCCGTCCTCCGTGTGACCTTCTGACCGTCCTCCGTGTCTGTTCTTCTGACCGTCCTCCGTGTCTGACCTGACCGTCCCCCGTGTTTGGCCTCCTGACCGTCCTCCGTCTGATCTTCTGACCGTCCTCCGTGTCTGATCTTCTGACCGTCCTCCGTGTCTGACCTTCTGACCGTCCTCCGTGTCTGACCTTCTGACCGTCCTCCGTGTCTGGCCTTCTGACCGTCCTCCGTGTCTGGCCTTCTGACCGTCCTCTGTGTCTGACCTGACCGTCCTCCGTGTCTGATCTTCTGACCGTCCTCCGTGTCTGATCTTCTGACCGTCCTCCGTGTCTGATCTTCTGACCGTCCTCCGTGTCTGATCTTCTGACCGTCCTCCGTGTCTGATCTTCTGACCGGTCCTCCGTGTCTGACCTGACCGTCCTCCGTGTCTGACCTGACCGTCCTCCGTGTCTGATCTTCTGACCGTCCTCCGTGTCTGGCCTTCTGACCGTCCTCCGTGTCTGACCTGACCGTCCTCCGTGTCTGACCTTCTGACCGTCCTCCGTGTCTGACCTGACCGTCATCCGTGTCTGACCTGACCGTCCTCCGTGTGACCTTCTAACCGTCCTCCGTGTCTGTTCTTCTGACCGTCCTCCGTGTCTGACCTGACCGTCCTCCGTGTCTGATCTTCTGACCGTCCTCCGTGTCTGGCCTTCTGACCGTCCTCCGTGTCTGACCTGACCGTCCTCCGTGTCTGACCTTCTGACCGTCCTCCGTGTCTGACCTTCTGACCGTCCTCCGTGTCTGACCTTCTGACCGTCCTCCGTGTGACCTTCTGACCGTCCTCCGTGTCTGTTCTTCTGACCGTCCTCCGTGTCTGACCTCCTGACCGTCCCCCGTGTCTGGCCTCCTGACCGTCCTCCGTCTGATCTTCTGACCGTCCTCCGTGTCTGATCTTCTGACCGTCCTCCGTGTCTGATCTTCTGACCGTCCTCCGTGTCTGACCTTCTGACCGTCCTCCGTGTCTGACCTGACCGTCCTCCGTGTCTGATCTTCTGACCGTCCTCCGTGTCTGATCTTCTGACCGTCCTCCGTGTCTGATCTTCTGACCGGTCCTCCGTGTCTGACCTGACCGTCCTCCGTGTCTGACCAGACCGTCCTCCGTGTCTGATCTGACCGTCCTCCGTGTCTGACCTGACCGTCCTCCGTGTCTGACCTTCTGACCGTCCTCCGTGTCTGACCTGACCGTCCTCCGTGTCTGACCTGACCGTCCTCCGTGTCTGATCTTCTGACCGTCCTCCGTGTCTGACCTTCTGACCGTCCCCCGTGTCTGGCCTTCTGACCGTCCTCCGTGTCTGACCTGACCGTCCTCCGTGTCTGATCTTCTGACCGTCCTCCGTGTCTGACCTGACCGTCCTCCGTGTCTGGCCTTCTGACCGTCCTCCGTGTCTGGCCTTCTGACCGTCCTCCGTGTCTGGCCTTCTGACCGTCCTCCGTGTCTGACCTGACCGTCCTCCGTGTCGGATCTTCTGACCGTCCTCCGTGTCTGATCTTCTGACCGTCCTCCGTGTCTGATCTTCTGACCGTCCTCCGTGTCTGATCTTCTGACCGTCCTCCGTGTCTGCTCTTCTGACCGTCCTCCTGTCTGACCTTCTGACCGTCCTCCGTGTCTGACCTGACCGTCCCCCGTGTCTGTTCTTCTGACCGTCCCCGTGTCTGATCTTCTGACCGGTCCCCGTGTCTGTTTCCACAGCAACTGCTGCAGGTGTGCGAGCGGATCCCGACGATCGGCACCCAGCTCAAGATCCTCTCCACCGTCAAGGCCACCATGCTCGGCGCCCAGGGTGAGTGGCACGGGACGCAGGGTTAGATACACAGGCGCAGAGGGTGGGTAGGGTGTGGAGCCGGTTGTGATATGGGTGAGTGGCACGGGACGCAGGGTTAGATACACAGGCGCAGAGGGTGGGTAGGGTGTGGAGCAGGTTGTGATATGGATGAGTGGCACGGGACGCAGGGTTAGATACACAGGCGCAGAGGGTGGGTAGGGTGTGGAGCAGGTTGTGATATGGGTGAGTGGCACGGGACGCAGGGCAGAGGGTGGGTAGGGTGTGGAGCAGGTTGTGATATGGATGAGTGGCACGGGACGCAGGGCAGAGGGTGGGTAGGGTGTGGAGCCGGTTGTGATATGGATGAGTGGCACGGGACGCAGGGTTAGATACACAGGCGCAGAGGGTGGGTAGGGTGTGGAGCAGGTTGTGATATGGATGAGTGGCACGGGACGCAGGGCAGAGGGTGGGTAGGGTGTGGAGCCGGTTGTGATATGGGTGAGTGGCACGGGACGCAGGGTTAGATACACAGGCGCAGAGGGTGGGTAGGGTGTGGAGCAGGTTGTGATATGGATGAGTGGCACGGGACGCAGGGCAGAGGGTGGGTAGGGTGTGGAGCCGGTTGTGATATGGGTGAGTGGCACGGGACGCAGGGTTAGATACACAGGCGCAGAGGGTGGGTAGGGTGTGGAGCCGGTTGTGATATGGGTGAGTGGCACGGGACGCAGGGTTAGATACACAGGCGCAGAGGGTGGGTAGGGTGTGGAGCAGGTTGTGATATGGGTGAGTGGCACGGGACGCAGGGCAGAGGGTGGGTAGGGTGTGGAGCCGGTTGTGATATGGGTGAGTGGCACGGGACGCAGGGCAGAGGGTGGGTAGGGTGTGGAGCCGGTTGTGATATGGGTGAGTGGCACGGGACGCAGGGTTAGATACACAGGCGCAGAGGGTGGGTAGGGTGTGGAGCCGGTTGTGATATGGTGCGTTGGCATCCTGAGGCAGCTTCTCATCATCCCTGAAGACGGGCCGAGGATAGCAGGACTTAGGTGATGTGGTGTGGGTGGGCTTGTATCATAAGATGGGGTGCCTTGTCATGTGTTTCTTACGACTATAATGTTGATTGTGTGCCTTGCACTGGGTTTACATTTCACTTGAGTCAAATGGACCTTTTGTCATACATACTGCTGATGTAGGATAGTTTGATAGTTGGTGTTGATGGTGCTCGAGTTCGCCTCCAACCCTGCTGCCGAGGGCCACCGGGACAGTGGCGGCCACGAGGAGGCGCGCGCGGCGCCCCGGAGTCTCTCCGCCGTCGTCCTCGGCGCCGTGCGTGATGCGTGTTCTGTGGCCGTGTTTTAGGCGACGACGTGGAGTTTGAAGTGCGGGAGGACGGCATAGTGACCAGCGGTAAACTGGCGCCCCCCCCCCCCGCTAACCCCGCCCCCTCCCGGCATCGTGTGCAGTTTAGCCGCCCACTGATCGCCTGCTCTCTCTCACTCACACTCTCTCTTACTCTCAACCACTGGCTGATTTGACTGACTGGCCGTTGACAGCTGTCGGGAGTTCCAGCTCCTGCCGGGTCACTAACCTCTCCCTGACCTGTATCACCAAGTCCTCCCTGTCCTGGGTTACTAGCTTTCTGCTATCATGCGCCGCCAACTTCTACTGAAGACTTCAGTTCGATGCTGGCTCTGCCCCTCCGTCACTTGTCTGGTTAAGACGACATCGACCCCTTATCCCAAGTCACTATCCTGTCGCTGACTTGTGATCAGCAGGTTCCATTGCCACCAAAAGTTGCTGCAATATTATGGAAACTTCTTGCCATCAGAGAAACTATAATATCCCTGCATGTCCAGTCCATCCCGCGTGCTCTCGAGTATTCCCAGCTCTCGGCATGTCCAGTCCTTCCCGGGTGCTCTCGAGTATTCCCAGCTCTCGGCATGTCCAGTCCTTCCCGCGTGCTCTCGAGTATTCCCAGCTCTCGGCTCAGCCATCCCGCGTGCTCTCGAGTATTCCCAGCTCTCGGCTCAGCCATCCCGGGTGCTCTCGAGTATTCCCAGCTCTCGGCTCAGCCATCCCGGGTGCTCTCGAGTATTCCCAGCTCTCGGCTCAGCCATCCCGGGTGCTCTCGAGTATTCCCAGCTCTCGGCTCAGCCATCCCGGGTGCTCTCGAGTATTCCCAGCTCTCGGCTCAGCCATCCCGGGTGCTCTCGAGTATTCCCAGCTCTCGGCTCAGCCATCCCGCGTCCTCTCGAGTATTCCCAGCTCTCGGCTCAGCCATCCCGCGTCCTCTCGGGTATTCCCAGCTCTCGGCATGTCCAGTCCATCCGGGTGCTCTCGAGTATTCCCAGCTCTCGGCTCAGCCATCCCGGGTGCTCTCGAGTATTCCCAGCTCTCGGCTCAGCCATCCCGCGTCCTCTCGAGTATTCCCAGCTCTCGGCTCAGCCATCCCGCGTCCTCTCGAGTATTCCCAGCTCTCGGCTCAGCCATCCCGCGTCCTCTCGAGTATTCCCAGCTCTCGGCTCAGCCATCCCGCGTCCTCTCGAGTATTCCCAGCTCTCGGCATGTCCAGTCCATCCGGGTGCTCTCGAGTATTCCCAGCTCTCGGTTCAGAAGCTGTGCGTAGTGTGGATGCAGCAGCCGGATCGTATCCGCACCAGTAGCGGTAACAACAGCAGCCCGGCACCGGCAGACGGCCGCGCTCCGCCCAGTGGAGGACCGCGACGTGGCCGCGCTCCGCCCAGTAGAGGACCGCGACGTAGCCGCGCTCCGCCCAGTAGAGGACCGCGACGTGTGCTGCTTCTAACACCGGACTGATATTAACCGCGACGGCAGCGCTGCGTGCGCCGTCTGTGTGCGTCTAATGGGCTGCCAACCGTAGCTAGCGGGTCGACTGATCGCACTGGGGAGCGCTCATTGGTCGATCGTGGCCGCCGGTGACGCTGAGTTTTAGGATGTCAGCTTTGGCGAACCGGCCGTGGAGCTACTGCTTGCTGCTTAGAGTATGTTGGGGTTACTACGCTTACGTTGGGCACCAGCAACACGCTGCAGTGAAGGAGTAAATAGTGCCAAATTGCTGAGTCGCTTTGATCGCTGGTCTGATAGATCATTTGCAGTTTGTATGGCCCACGATTGGAAAATTGTTGAGGCATCAGCCCATGGTCATTAGTAATCCGCTCGCTTATAAGTTGCCTGCGCCTGACTCACACGTTTTTGGATGGAATTGATCGAAGCACTTCACCACTGGCTAGACAAGGAGTATGTATACCAAATGATTAAATATATACATTTATAAAACGTTCATTATATTTATATCGTGCTATTTGCATAGCATTGGGATTTGGTTATCATCGTGATTTTCTGGTTGACTATATTTTATAATAGGCACAGTCCACATTGAACATATAACTGTTTACTCATTTACACACTCGATTAGACGAACTCACTTTTAAACTCTTAATGGCCCACTCGAACTACTTGTATATTCTGGAAGTATTAATCAGTTTCTGAACAGCTAACAACTGAATATTGTATCAGCCTTTTGGACACCAATGTCGTTGGTCGAAACCATCACCAAACTTCCATGTCTGATGGTTGCCAGCGTTTATCACGTACGTATCATGTACCGGTTTTATCACGTATCGGGTTGGCTGCTTCCAGCTGTTGTCCGCCAGTGACGTCACAGTTTGTATTCCAGTGACGTTACATCTACCTTTTCTCATTAACGTCCCAGCTGTATCTCAGTGGCAATGCCACATCTGACTTCCCCGCTACACGTACTCACGTCTCTCCAGTAACACCACAGTTGTGTGTACCCAGTGACGTCACAGTATGTCCCCCAGTGACGTCACCGCTGTGTGTCGGGCCGTCCCGCAGGTACCGAGGAGGACCAGGAGGCCACTGACATGCTGGTCGGGAACGCCCAGAACCTGATGCAGTCTGTCAAGGAGACGGTGCGCGCCACAGAGGCCGCCAGCATCAAGATGCGGACCGACGCCGGCATTCAGCTGCGCTGGGTCCGACGCTCGCCCTGGTACCAGTAGAGGGGTACCACGCTCGCCCTGGTACCAGTAGAGGGGTACCACGCTCGCCCTGGTACCAGTAGAGGGGTACCACGCTCGCCCTGGTACCAGTAGAGGGGTACCACGCTCGCCCTGGTACCAGTAGAGGGGTACCACGCTCGCCCTGGTACCAGTAGAGGGGTACCACGCTCGCCCTGGTACCAGTAGAGGGGTACCACGCTCGCCCTGGTACCAGTAGAGGGGTACCACGCTCGTCCTGGTACCAGTAGAGGGGTACCACGCTCGCCCTGGTACCAGTAGAGGGGTACCACGCTCGCACTGGTACCAGTAGAGGGGTACCACGCTCGCACTGGTACCAGTAGAGGGGTACCACGCTCGCACTGGTACCAGTAGAGGGGTACCACGCTCGCCCTGGTACCAGTAGAGGGGTCCGACGCTCGCCCTGGTACCAGACTAACACCAGTATAGTACCGCAATATGAACATGCGAACACGCGACATGCGAATATGAACACGCGGCACTGGCTACTGGGGTAGCCGTACAACACACGCTGGTACTAGTACATGACACACACGGCTTATCTGGTGCTGCTCTTTTCGCACAGTTGTGTGCATGTTGAACTGATCAGTCATTCTTCAAGTTTTCTTGGTGAGATTCTTCAGCATTGTTCAGATTTATGTCAAACAGTGAAAGCATCACACCAGCGGCTTCCCAGCTCTCTATAGGCACCAGGCAGCACTTCTAGCAGAGCATACATGCCACTGTTTTCGCTAGTTTGGTATTCGTATGAAATGTTCTAGGTATTCACCGTGAATGTGTTTGGAGTGTGTGGCACTGTGGGAGGATAACCAACGAATTACGATTGAGTCGCGAATGATGCTTCATATTTGTATGCTCTTTATAGATGATAGGCTGTTAATTAAATTTGCCTCTTTGAGACGGTGGGTTGTTCTTCACGGCTAATGTCAATGTTCTGAGTCTGTCTTCTGAGGCATGCATGTGTATTGCCTAACAGTGCCACTCAGCGAATTGGATGTCTTTTGTATGGAAATCTTGCGAACGATACGAGGTGCCTTGCGGAGGTTCTAGGTAAGAATGATCGGAGAGCGCTTTTGTACGCATGGGAGGTCCAGCGCGTGTGACGCTTGTTTGTACTGGCATTTTGTCTTCCCGCAGTTGAAGCGCCACATTTAGGTTCTAGATGCGCGTCTACAGTGTGAAGGTGATGCGATTTTAATCTGCCCAAAGCAATACCTTTATCCCTTCATTGCTGTGAAACAGCCTTTGATTATCTGCCTGTGTCCATGGATGACTTTCTTGAACACGCGTTTTGCGTTTTTCGCTGATAGCGAGTCCGATCGATACCGTGATCAGGGTTAGGATCACGTCTTGTGTGTATGCGTGTGTGTACGTCTGTATTGACCGCTGCTCTGCCGTCACAGTCGCTGATTGGTCGCTGCTGTGCCATCACGGTCGCTCATTGGTCGCTCTTGTGCCGTCACAGTCGCTGATTGGTCGCTGCTGTGCTGTCACAGTCGCTCATTGGTTGTTCTGTGGCGTCACAGCCGCTGATTGGTCGCTCTTGTGCCGTCACAGTCGCTGATTTGTCGCTGCTGTACCGTCACGGTCGCTGATTGGTCGCTCTTGTGCCGTCACAGTCGCTGATTGGTCGCTCTTGTGCCGTCACGGTCGCTGATTGGTCGCTGCTGTACCGTCACAGTCGCTCATTGGTTGTTCTGTGGCGTCCCAGCCGCTGATTGGTCGCTGCTGTGCTGTCACAGTCGCTCATTGGTTGTTCTGTGGCGTCACAGCCGCTGATTGGTCGCTCTTGTGCCGTCACAGTCGCTGATTTGTCGCTGCTGTGCCGTCACAGTCGCTGATTTGTCGCTGCTGTGCCGTCACGGTCGCTGATTGGTCGCTCTTGTGCCGTCACGGTCGCTGATTGGTCGCTGCTGTGCCGTCACAGTCGCTGATTGGTCGCTGCTGTGCCGTCACGGTCGCTGATTGGTCGCTGCCGTCCTAACTGGACATTGTCTGCATTGGTGCGCGTGAGCCCCCTGGCCGCAAGTGGTTGTTACCGGTGCTATCTGGTCCTGCCATCGAATCCGTCGGCGTTACCTACCCAACCGAGACGCTGTGAAGTTGCCAACTAACATTACTTGGAATATACACAATAGCTTGTTAGCAAATTGGTGTGAGTGGTCTAGGGACGCTATCTGTATTCTGTTTTCACAACATAAAGGAAGTTTGTATAGCCGCGCCACAAGTTTCCGTGCATTATAATGCCGCGCGCACTGCAGGGGGGGTTGATTCCGCCCCCCCCCTCTCAGGTTTTTCAAAGATAGCTAAAAAAACGGCGGCGCGCAGCGCCGCCGGATTTTCGCACACCTGTCAGGACATCAATTGCGCACACTGAAAAAAAACAAATAACCTCGGGTCATCTCAGGTCAGGTCACCAGACCAGGTCAAGTGACCCCATCTCCAAAAATGTTTGCAGTTGTGCCAAAGCCAGAGTTTTTCACCGATCAGTTTGAAACTTACAGGATGTCATGAGGGCATAAGTACTTAAAATTCTTATATCGGAATTTTGATATCGGTGACCTAAGGTCGGGTCAATTGCGTAACCTCCCCATAATAAGTCAATGGGGAAATATACAAATGCTAAGGATATGCATGATATTAGTCCAATTACTTCTGGATCATGTTATTATAGGATATTCTTGATGATCCAACTGTAAGTTGTGTTCAGTGACCCCTATTGGGTCATTTGAGGTCATGCGAGGTCACCATCACTTTTTTGTCAATAACTCCCGACATAATAAAGATGGAGAAGCAAAACAGACATCAATGGGTTTGTCTCGTCGAGACACGTCTTCCCATATACAACATGACCTACTTGGGTCACCACTTGACCTTGACCCGAGGTCAATTTGTTAAGTTAACTTAACAAGGTCACCATGTACATCATTCAAATCGCCTTGACAAGATAAACACAATGGCGTAAACAGCTTTCCGTTATCTGTATTAGATAAAAGTTAATGGCGAAGAACGATTTTGCAAAAACAAAACATTTTTTCCCTTTTTGACCCCTAGAGCGTCAAATATTGACCTGAGATCAAATTTGAGGACACCTTAGCGATTGCAAATTTCACTGGCTGGCGTTTGCTTTTTTCGGTTGTTTCTAACTAGCATAGTTTCTGAGATATATGGGAATTTATGAAGCAATGTCCTAAAACAGGAAAAAACTGGAAAATTTGAACTTTGATGACCTCTGGTGACCTCAATTTTGACCTGACCTAAAACAATGCTGAAATACTTTCGATAGAACATGTATCAAGCTATCAAATGCCGTGTTCTGCTTCTCGCTACGTAGCGTAGTTTTCGAGATCTCGGGGGGGGGGGGCGGAAATCAACCCCCCCCCCCCCCCCTGCAGTTCCGTGTTCGGCGCAAAGCCCCTGCAGTGCGCGGGTTAGCCCGCCATTGACGGGGGGCGTTTAACGCCCCCCCCCCCCATCCCTCCCTGATGAGTTTTCGCAATAGCTAAAAACCTAATAGCGCTATCAACCTGAAACTTCGGATACCTTCTTATAGATCATTTTTACTTGTGTGCAAAAATGGGGAAAAATCGTAATTTTTATCGAGTTATAGCGAATTTAGTGACTGCCAAAAGATAGCAAATTGCAACGGCTACAATCCTGCTATCTCGGATTTGTGAAAATGTTAGTTTTTGACCCCAAAAAAACATCAAAAAACGTGTTTTTGGGGAATGATCAAAAAATAAATTAAAAAAACATAAAAAAACGGAAGATATGTCAGAGAACCATACATAGGCAACTTCCATGCCAAATTTCAAACTGATATCTCCTTGTTTGACGGACTTATGACATCTAAAGTATGGGTAATAGGGTGTGTCGTCCATCTCAAAATTATATTGGAATATGACAAAAAAATGGCGCTGATAATTAAGAAAATGAAATCTGAAGAGCTTTTCCCGCTAAGATCAATAATTGGTGAGCGCGAGTCGATTTACTAAGAGGCCATTTTCCCAACCTATCGATGGTGGCGCCACCTGTATCGCCGATAGTTCCGAAGCATATTATTACTGTTATATAATTATGCAGCTGCTGTAAGCGATCATACAAAACTGTTTTAGGGTAAACTGATGCTAACAGATTGAAGCTAACCTGAAAATGCAAACCAAAGCTGTATTCACTCTATTTCCCAATCACATGCACACAGGCAAAAACACGTATCTCCATCTTATACGCACGGAATATCGGCCGCCGGTCTAGCTCAGCTCGGCATTCGGCAGACTGAAGAAGTGTCCTAGGATTGCTTTGGAGCTTGGGTGTGGAATGGAAAATTATGGCTAAAAATAAACATAAAGAGTGGAAAATTCAACCAAAAGCCATTGTATTCGGCTTTATCAATGTCCCCTACCCGCTCACCAGAATGAGTTATTGCCTATGCCAATTTTGATCTGTCTCAGGCACGTAGCCAGGATTTCGTCCAGGAGGGGGCGGCGCCTCGAAAGGGCCCCTTCCCGAGCGTTGAAAGGCCCCCCCCAAAAAAAAACGCATGAAAAGGCACGTTACAATGCTGGAAAATGCAGTATGGCAGGTAGGGCATGGGCCATACCAACGTTTAGGAGCTGGAGTTAGCAAATTGCCACATCAACTTTGGAACCAGCGACACGAATTTGGAATCAGCTATACCAACTTGGAATATTTTTTTTAAGATCAAGACCTGGAACTCAACAAATTGCGCGGCGCGAAAATTTTGAGTATTATGCCCTGGGTTGCTTTCTCATCAATGCGTCGCATTGCGTATGGTGCGGACCTCTAAAATTGCTATATTGTGCTTTTAAAAGTGCGGGGAAAAGGTGCTAAAATGAGCTATTTTGCCCAATAATATAGGAAAGTAGGAACATAACACATAAATGCGCCGAGAAACTGACCGATTTTTTCCTAACCCGCATATAATTGAATTTGTAGTTAAATTGCGCCGCGGAACGGCGCGAAAATTTTGAGTTTATTCCCTGTCCAACTGTATTCTTACTGTTGAAAGGCCCAAGGTCCCTTCAGATCGTCTAGGGCCCCTCTGACCTTTTCTACGCCTTTCCGACCTGTTCAGGTACTCATCTGGGATCCGCGAAGCGAAAAGACATGATGTGGAGTGGGTGATATATTATATATATATATATATATATATATATATATATATATATATATATATATATATATATATATATATATATATATATATATATATATATATATATATATATATATATATATATATATATATATATATATATATATATATATATATATATATATATATATATATATATATATATATATATATATATATATATATATATATATATATATATATATATATATATATATATATATATATAATACAAAGAGGGCTTACTCTGTAGCACCCTGACGAAGGGTGTTACAATATACGCGAAAGCTCCGCTTTTAATATTTGTATTGTGGAGTAAATCCTCTTTGTATTTAATCTTCATCTGCGATCTCTACGTGCTTTGACCCTTCCGATCTCACCAGAGACTCCTCTGACCTTCCAAGAAGCCCCTCTTGTGTGTCAAGGGGCCCATTCGGCCTGTTCAGAGGTCCTTCCGACCTGGCCAGGGACTGCACTGGCTGCTTTGTCGCCCTACCGACATGTTCAGGGGCAGGGGCGGCGGATTGCGGGGCGCAGGGTACCCAAAATCCCCCCCCCTCAAATGAAAATCCTGGGGAGGGGAAGGGTCATGTTGACCCAGATTGAGCAAGCTAAAATATGGGGGGGGGCAAAACTACCCTTTGCCCCCAGGATTTTCGACTGGGGGGAATTTTGGGTACCCTGCCCCCGCAATCCGCCGCCCCTGCTCAGGGGCCCCTCCGACCTGCCCAAGGGCCCCTCCAGTCTTGCTAGGAACTCATCCGGCATGTTCAAGGGGCCCTCCGACCGGCCCAGGGACCCTTTCGGTCTAGCCAAGTGCCCCTCTGACTTGCCCAGGAGCCCCTCCGATCGGCCCAACGACTCTTCTGGTCGGCCTGCGCTGGCTGCTTTGTCGCCCTTGCCGACATGTTCAAGGGGCCCTCCGACCTGCCCTGGAGCCCCTCCGTGCTGGCCAGGGGCCACTTCGGCATGTTCAGGGGTCCTTCTTACCCGCCCAGGGGTCCTTTCGGTCTGATCAGGGGCCCCTCCGATCTGCGCAGGGGCCCTTTTAACTTTCCAGAGGCCCTCTGGTCTCTCCAGTGACCCTTTAACCTTATAAGGGGCCCTTCCGCCCTAGCAAGGGACTGCGCTGGCTGCTTTGTCGCCTTGCGAAATGCTCCGAGGGCCCTCCGACCTGCCCTGGGACCCTCCGTGCTGGCTAGGGGCTCATTCGGCATGTTCAGGGGCCCTTCTGACCCACCTAGGGGCCCTTTCGGTCTGGTCAGGGCCCCTCTGACCTGCACAGGGGCCCTCTTAACTTCACAGGGGCCCTCTGGTATGTCCAGGGGCCCTCCAACCTGCTCAGGGGCCCTTATGACCTGGCAAAGGACTGCGCTGGCCGCTTTGTCGCCCTGTCGACATGCTCAGGGGCCTCTCAACCTGCCCAGGGGCCCCTCTGTGCTGGCTAGGGGCCCCTCTGTGCTGGCTAGGGGCCCCTCTGTGCTGGCTAGAGGCCCATTCGACTTGTTCAGGGGGCTCATTCGACATGCTCAGGGGACCCTCTGACCCGCTCAGGGGCCCTTTCGGTCTTGTCAGGGCCCCTCTGACATGCACAGGGCTCTTTTGAACGTCCAAGGGGCCCTCTGGTCTTTCAGAGGGCCCTGGTGGCCCTAAAGGGCCTCTGAAGTCCGCTAAACTCTCTAAAGACCACGCTTCGTGTAGTAAGGAGCCTATGATACCGCGCTTCGCGCGGTCTCAACGGCCCTTTTCGGCACGCTGCGCGCGCCGAAAAGGGCCCTCGCGCACCAAAAAGGGCCCTCCTGGCCTCTAGGGGGGGGGGGGGCGGCCGCCCCCGCCGCCCTCCCCTTGGCTACGTGCCTGACCTGTCTTTCCCTGTCTTGTCCTATCATTAAATCCATACATCAGTATAGAGTTCAGATTATCCAATACATTTTAGAATAAGGAGTGGAAAATTAAGAGGAAAACTTGGGAAAAAGAGTGGAAAAATAGTATCCATAGGTTGTCGTTTTCCACCCAAATTTCCCAATGCTAGGACACTGGACTGAAGGCAGGCGGTGATGACAGAATGGGCGAGGTTGTGGCGATGGAGGAGGTCAGCCGGGTAATCCCCACTGGAAATGGTCGACAGGCTGCAGCCACCCAGATCGATGTAGGATATGAGAGGTTGTGTGGAAAAGTTTTACGAGGTTAGCGTCTTCATTGGATGAACGGTCTATTATTTAAAAGAAAGGAGCTAGAACATTACCAATATTTTGATTCGGGTGGACCAACAACGGAATGGGTGTCGAGACAGGACTGAGTCTTCACGCTGTTGAAGAAAACAAACAATAGCGACAGAGAACAAAGTTTAAGCAATCGTAAATACATAGCAATTTCGTTATTTAGATAAATGTATTGTACTGTACAACCGAGTCAATAATCGGTACCATGCATATGAAGGGCGCAGGCCCTGCTTCGAGTTGAAGGCCGGGAGAATGTGTCGGTGCTTCAGCCTCGCCGTGATGAGGCCGTGCCTCGACTCCTCACCCAGCACCGAAGAACAGCCTTCCGTCACCGTCCTGACGGTCCTCTCCACAACCTGGGTGTGTACCGGGTACGGCGGGACAGCAGTTGGGGCTTTGAGGATGTCCTGCAGGTCTTCGTCGCTGAAATATCGCAGCAGCGGTGGTTGCGTCACCTCCGCTGAGCTCCAGTTGATGAGGTCGGCGTACCCTTCAGCTCCCAAGTTGACGTCGGGAAGCTTGAAGCTCCTGACGTCTTGTGTCTCCTGTAGACGCGCAGCACGGATGAGACGGACCACCCTCTCCCGGGTCTCCTGGTTGTCGTCGCCATAGCGAACAGCAGCTGTTTGGAATGGGACCAGTACCCGTTCCTTTGCACCACCGGGCGGACGATGGCGCCGTCACACCTCCAAATCCGCCACAGAAGCTATCGCCTCCGTCACCCTGCGAGTGATCACTCCCGCCACCCGAACGAACCTCCGCCTCCGCCGTGGTCGCCTCCGCAGTCTCATCTGTTTCAGTTTCCTGGAGAAATGGTCGCCCTTAGCGCGGCCCTCGAGTGGCTCATGGAACGTCTGGACCGTGACCCGGACGACCCGGTGGTCCTTTGCACGATTAGTCAGTCCCTGATACCTAAGACCTGGGCCGCACGCTCAGAGCTCGCCGCTGGGAACCATTATCTGGCGCGCCCTGCTGGCCGTGGCACAAAAGGCCGCCGGGTTTACCTCCATTGGGTACCGTCTCACCGTAAGCTCGCTAGCAATGAGAGGACCGATGCGCTGGCCGGGGAGGCGTCGGCGCAACCACAGGAGAGTGCGGCTACGGACACCAGGACGGTCCACCGAGCAGCGGCCAGAGCCGCGCCACCGCAAGCTGGCCCTAGGCCTGGTATCGTGCCTTGACGGATTTCCACATCCCGCCACCGGTGACCGGCCTGAACCAGGCCGCGGCGGCCGACGTTCACCAGCTTCGTGCGGGCCACTATTCCGGGTCGGCCCACTACTTACATCGGATCGGCCGAAACCCTTCCCGGCAGTACCGCAGTGCGACTCGCTCGGCTGCATCATGGACTGGTGCTTCATCTGCAGGATATGAGGATACCGACATCTCGGGGCACATCGTGCTGAGGTGCCCGGCCCTAATGTGTGTCCGGCTACGCCTGCTGGGTACCATCTCGCCCAGACCAGAAGACGTGCGGAGCGGTAGCGTGCGACAGCGACCCTGGCGGCCGCTGTCAGGTCCATCCATCAGCCATTCCATTCCATGTTTTATTGACAAGAAAATCCCGAAATAACACCCTACGTCTCAGATTTCGAGGAAACTATGTTTAGGGGGTAATCTGTGCCGTAGATTTACGTTGTGACATTTTCAGCCTCGTCCATCCAGCGGTTTTCAAGTTTTAGCCTAAAAATAGTGTCGAAAATAGATGTCGCTAGTATCTGCGACCGCAAAATGTAGAGTGTGATCGTAGATAGTGATCGAATATGCAATTTTTGGACCTCCGAGAAAACTTGCTGGCGCTCATTAAATACCGACATTTAAACACTGATTTCTCTATAAATCAACATTTTACCATCATGCGCCACGAAAAATTACATTCCAATATAAATCTAAGAGATCACCCCAGGCTATGACACACCCTAATGGGTAACTCATGGCGTCATATTTTGAAATTGCGTTTTTTTTTATTGACTAGATACAGACACATAAATGCCACCACTGTATTTATGAGACAACTGGTCTGGCAACATGCCTTCTTTGTTTAGATTTAACAATTTCACATTTTGAACTTCGGTGACCTGAATTTGACCTAAAACTGAAATTTACTTCACGTAAATGAAGTCAGGAGGTAAAATGACTATCACTATCGAATTATACGGGGAAAATAACTCATAAAATATGTGTTGCATGACTTCCGTAGATATTTTGAGCATAGTGACCTTTTGTGACCTGACCTTGACCTTGGCCAACAATTTAACTTTAGCTAATGCGGGATATGTGTCATACCTTTGGCAGCACTTTGGGTGAAACTGGTCGCAATCGAAGGCTTTGGATGGAAAGTATGGCCCATAAACTCAAATACGCAGATTTTGACCTGACCGTGACCTGACATTTGACCTCATTGAACTTTTGAACATGGTTTAGATTAGTCTCATTGAGCGCTTTCGAATGCCGTCTTGCGCGTCTCGCTGTGATCATTGGTTCGGAAGATAACCAGGGGGCGTTTAACGCCCCCCCCCCCCGCCCCGTCAATGGCGTTCTGCTCAGACCCCAGCCATTCAATGCCGGGTTAACCCTCGCTCGGGTAGTGCAAAATCACTACGTGTTCGGGTAGGGGGTTGGTTGGTTGGTACGACCCCACCCCTTAGAGTTTCGACCCTAATTGAGCTAGAGCTTCGATTCAAAGACGAGCGTGTTGCTTGTGACGAGAGGAAGCCGTTGATATCCGATTTTAAGGTATTGGGTCATTAGGTGACCAAAAAGTCAAAATTGTAAATCTGTATAAATTTAATTTTATCGAGCTAGAATCGTGAATGAGCATATTATAATGCTTAATGGGTGCCAAATTCGAAATCGGCGTCACAAAATGTCTTAGAAACCGCCAGAAGCCCCGAAAAGTCATCTTAGGTCATCAGAGGTCAATTACTTCAGTTGACCTCTGAAAAGGTCAATCGCGGTCACAATCTCAGTGGAAACCACAACTGTCACCTGGAAACACCTGTGCATATGCTCCTGAGCAACAAACACTCGGAAACTGCACAAGTTACAAGCATTGATACTACGGCACGCCAGTTGCGCCCGACATGACCTTGAGAAACAGGTCATAGATCACGGGTCATGTGGGTTAGAAATTCAAAATTTCCGAGTATGGGGAAAATTGTCAAAAGTAGGGTACTGAAAGTTTCATCGTAATCGGTTGGAAATTACGGAGTTATTCCAGAAAAACCGAGGGAGTGGCATCCACCCCCCCCCCCCTACCCGGGCGAGGGTTAAAGCTGAAGATTGTGGTCATTCTCGAAGCTGGGGCATTCCACAATATTTCGACAAGTCGAAATAGCCCTCATCTCGCACTTCTTGCTCAAAATTGGTCTATATGGTCCTGAATTCAGCTGTGGCAATAATAGCTCGATCTGACCTCAGGTTTTCGAGTTTTAGCCTCGGGTATTTTGGCAAGGTCATGCTGCAGAGGTATGTTTGGAGGCCGAAATGGTCCATTTGACATAACCAAATATCAGAAAGACATATGGCTGAATTCGCAATGAAGCAGATTATATTTCTGGGCTTTGTTGCGTGACCTTGAATGACCTTGACCCCGTGACCTCGTGACTTTTTTTCGTTGACCTCGCATGATCCCGGGTACACCTGATTTCAATGTTTGACTTTGCAAAATTATCGCCAATATATTGCCTAACAACGCAACAAATAAAAAAAGGTGCGTTTTTCCTCTAATTTTCATATTTTCCGTCGATATACTTGCGTGTTTTCGAATTACCCCCGGAGGGGAGGGGTAACGGGCGAATATATGCGAACCTATGTGACCGATTTGGGTGGGGTCTTCGCCATCCAATCCGGTGTGGTCCAAAACAGTGCCATATTGAGTTTTATCCACTGGTCTAATCTAAGTGGACCAAATTGGACCAAAACCGGCAAAAAATCGTTGCCGACAACGTCATACTCCAAAACTGTGGGACCTATTTGGACGGGGTCTTCACCATTCGATCCGGCGTGGTCCTAAACGGCGCCGTTTTGAGTTTTATCCATTTGGGTCTAATCTAAGTCGACCAAATTGGACCAAAACCGCCAAAAATCGTTGCAGATGTCATACTCCGAACCTATGGGACCGATTTGGACGGGCCTTCACCATTAGGTCCGGCGTGGTCTAAAACGGTGCCATATTGAGTTGAATCCACTTTAGTCCAATATAAGTAAACCAAAATTCCAATGTTTTACCAAAACCGCCAAAAATCGTTGCCAACAACGTCGTGCTCCGAACCTATGGGACCGATTGGGGGGGGGGGGGGTCTTCACCATTCGATCCATCCTGTTCCAAAACGGTACAGTTTTGAGTTTTATCCACTTTGGTCTAATCTAAGTGGACCAAGTTGGACCAAAACCGCCAAAAATCGTTGCAGACGTCATGCTCCGAACCTATGGGACCGATTTGAACGGAGTCTTCACCATTCGATCCGGTTTAGTCTAAACGGTGCCGTTTCAGTTTTATCCACCTTGGTTCAATCCATGGGACCGGGAACGATTTTAAAGTTGGGGGGGGGGGGGGCGAAATCATTTTTTGCGCAATCCTCTCACTTCTCATCTTGGTGCACCTTTTCGCTCTCAAATTTACCTCATTGGAAAACCGAAACGGTTCGAAAGCTCATCAAAAACCACTTTGAAACTATTTTAACATGTTTTGGTTCAGGTCAATATTAAGGTCACCAGAGGTCACCAAAGGTCAGATTTTCCAGTTTTAGGACGTTTCTCTAGAAACCCCCAAATATATCGGGAACTATGATAGCTAGGAGCAAACGGAAGGAAGCAATCAAAAGCTCTTGAAATAATCAATCATATCGTCTCATCAAATGTTATCTCAGGTCAATAGTTTAGGCTCCAGCGATCATCAAATGTCAAAAGAGCTAAAAAAAATTGCAAAACGTTCGGAAATAACTTTTTACCTAATAAAGATACGACAATAATTATGACGCCATGTTTGTCTCGTCAACGCGCTTCAAATCACATTAATTTGGACCAGTTTAGGTCAACTTAGAAATTTGACCTCAGGTCAAGATCAAGTGGCGACCCAAGTAGGTCATGTTGCATATTGGGAGACGTGTCTCGACGAAACAAACACATTGATGCCGATTTCACTTCTTTATCTTCATTATATCTAGAGTTATTGACATAAAAGTGTTGGTGACCTCTGCTGACCTCGGCTGATCCTGTAGGGGTCACTGAACAAAATTATAACCTGGATCATCAATAATAGCCTATGATAACATGATCCAGAAGGAATAAGACTGATATCATGCGTATTCTCGGAAAACGAAACATTTTAACCCGCGCCGTGCCGGGGGGGGGCGTTTAGACGCCCCCCCCCCCTCCCTCCGTTTTTTGCCAATAGCTAAAAAACCGTTGAAGCCAGGTAGCTGAAATTTTCAGTACCTGTCCGCTGAACATTTTTACAACTTTTGTGAAACCAACAGTTTCAGGTCTTATCAGGTCAGGTCACCAGGTCAGGCCACGTGACCCAACCTCAGAAAAAGTTTGTGGTCGTACCACGTCTACAGTTTCCGGGTGATCACTTTTAAACTTTTAGAGTTTGATAAGGATATCATTACCTACAATTTGCATATCTCGGATTTTTTTATTCGGTGACCTAAGGTCTGATCGATCACGTGACCTTCCCCATTATAAGTCAATGGGGAAATATTGAAATGCTTTGCTTTCCATGTAAACGCATCCAATCAACGTTTTTTTCAGGATCATGTGGTAATAGACCATTCTTCATTACCCAGATACTATTTTGGTTTATTTGACCCCCCACAAGGTCATCCGAGGTCACATGAGGTCACATACACTTTTTTGCCAATAACTTTTGATCGAAGAGAGATAGAAGCGTGAAGAAGGCACGAATGTGATTTTCTCGTCAAGACGCATCGACTCATATGCAACATGACCCACCGTGACCGACTTGGTCACCATGTGACCTTCACCTGAGGTCACATTTTTTAATTGACTTTCCAAGGTCAATATGTATATTTTTCGATGCGCCTTGCCGATGGAAACACGATGGAGCCACAATCAATGCTCTATCTTGAATAGCAAAAAAGTTATTCGCGAAAAAACTTTTTCCAAGATAACAGCCATTTTGACCTTTGATGACCTCTGGAGCCTCAACTATTGACCTGAACTCAAATCTGACGGTAAAACGTTACTGGAGCGTTTCAAGAGCTATCTATTGCTTTTTTCGGTTTCGTCCTAGCTATCATAGTTCCCGAGATATCGTGGGATTTCAGGATCAAGTTACCTAAAACGGGAAAATTTGACCTATGATGACCTCTGGTGACCTCAATAATAAGCTGAGCGAAGAAATGACTGAAGTAGTTTCTAAATCATTTTTGACGAGCTTTCCAACGCTGTTTTTCGTTTTGCGCTACGTTGCCTAGGAGCAGAGTTAGAAGGGGGGCGTCGAAGCGCCCCCCCCCCCCCCCCCCCGGCACGGCGAAGGTGGCGCCGAGCACCGGCACGGCGCGGGTTAATATGTACCATTGACTTATAATGGGAGGTCACGAAAATAACCCGACCGGTGACCTTAAGTCACCGATATACAACATCTTAGATATTCGAATTGTAGGTATCTATGACCTGATGAAATCCTGTAAGTTGAAACCGACCGGCCAAAAACTGTGGCTGTGGTACGACCGCAAACTTATTTGGAGGTGTGGTCACGTGACCTGACCTGAGATGACCTGTGGTCAAGAATTGCACACAATGTGGGTAATTGATGCCCGAACAGGTGTGCCACGGTAAATAGAATACAGGTGTGCCAAAAAAGACGGCTGAAACGGCGGCGCTGTGCGCCGTACGCCGTTTTTGAAACGGCAAAAACGGCGAGCCGCCGTTTTTCGCTATCCTCGAAAAACCTTAGGGGGGGGGGTCTAAACGCCCCACCCCCGACACGGCGCGGGTTACCATAGAAAGCAAAAAATATGTAAAAGTAGGGGGCATGCCATCCCCCCCCCCCCCCACACCCGTTTCCTACTATGAACCGCATGCCTTTGTAAACCCGCCTGTCGTCTGATAAAATACTCGTACCTGACGCCTGACGTTTGTTTTTCTTGAAGAAGCCCGCGAGTGTGGGCTGCACCGACCGCTTCATCACCGTATCACGGTAACCTACGACATTTACGATAACTATTACTTGCAATTACCGCCCCGTCGGCAGACAGAGAGGACAGCTAGAGGGCCGCACGCCAGTTTGACCGCATCCGTAACGTTGACGTGGGATAAACTTATAAACAAAATGCAGCAACGTACATCAAGTTCAATGACATTCACATTCACATTCAAATGACACATTCACCAGAACGCACCAAATTCAATGAAACTATGCAAACAAATAGAGAAAAACATGCTCTTTCAGAATATATAGGTCACTATTCATGACACTCAAAGGTTATCGAGTAAGAGCCCCTAAAACCTGAAAAATTACCCCCTCTCCCATGTTAACCTGCAGTCATTCAGGAACCAATAAGTCAAAAAGAAACGCACAAATTAGCCCGAGACTTTGCGTCCTCATAAAGAAAGGTTGTCCGCAGATTTACAGAAAGTGACAATACGTGACACTCAAAAATACACCCCTCAGAAGCCGTCAAGTTTTCCACTTATTTTCAATCATTAACATTCACCAAATTGGTAGAACACGCCAATTTAAACGAAACTTATGGACATTGTACAACACCACGCGGTACATCTGAAAATCATAGTGCCTATTCATGACATTTCCAAATTTGACCTACAGAGCCCCTCAAACCTAAAAAAATGACCCCCTCTCCCATGTTAACATGCAGTCATTCAGAAGACAATAAGTGAAAAAGAAACGCACATATTAGCTAGCGACATTGCATCCTCATACAGAAAGGTTGTCCGCAGATTTCCAGAAAGTCTCAATACGTGACACTAAAAAATAAAGCCCAAAAAGGCCGTCAAGTTTTCAACTTATTTTCAATCATTCACATTCAGCAAATTGGGGAATACGCCGATTTAAACAAAACTTACAGACATTGTACAACACCACACGGTGCGTTTGAAAATCATAGTGCCTATTCATGACATTTCCAAATTTGAACTCCAGAGCCCCTCAAACCTGAAAAATGACCCCCTCTCCCATGTTAACATGCAGTCATTCAGAAGACAATTAGTAAAAAAGAAACGCACATATTAGCTAGAAACGTTGCATCCTCATACACAAAGGTAGTCCGCAGATTTCCAGAAACTGTCAATACGTGACACTCAAACATATTTCTCCCAGAGACTGTCAGACATTCAACATCCTTTCATTATCGATATGCAAAACTACACAACTTCATTACATTATCGATATGGAAAAATACACATTCACATTCGCCGAATTGGTGAAACACGACGATTTAAACGAAACTTACGGACATTGTACAACACCACGCGGTGCATCTGAAAATCATAGTGCCTATTCATGACATTTCCAAATTTGACCTCCAGAGCCCCTCAAACCTAAAAAATGACCCCCTCTCCCATGTTAACATGCAGTCATTCAGAAGACAATAAGTGAAAAAGAAACGCACTTATTAACTAGAGACATTGCATCCTCATAAAGAAAGGTTGTCCGCAGATTTCCAGAAAGTGACAATACGTGACACTAAAAAATACAGCCCTCAGAGGCCGTCAAGTTTTCCACTTATTTGCAATCATTCACATTCACCAAATTGGTGGAACACGCCGATTTAAACAAAACTTACCGAAATTGTACAACACAACGTGGTGCATCTGAAAATCATAGTACCTATTCATGACATTTCCAAATTTGACCTCCAGAGCCCCTGAAAGCTAAAAAAAATGACCCCCTCCCCCATGTTAACATGCCGTCACTCAGAAGACAATAAGTGAAAAAGAAACGCACAAATTAGCTAGAGACTTTGCATCCTCATACAGAAAGGTGGTCCGCATATTTCCAGAAAGTGTCAATACGTGACACTCAAACGTATTTTCCCCAGAGACTGTCAGACGTTGAACTTCCTTTCATTATCGATATGCAAAACTACACAACTTCATTTCATTATCGATATGAAAAACTACACATTCACATTCGCCGAATTGGTGGAACACGCCGATTTAAACAAAACTTACAGACATTGTACAACACTACACGGTGCATCTGAAAATCATAGTGCCTATTCAGGACATTTCCAAATTTGACCTCCAGAACCCCTCAAATCGAAAAAATACCCCCTATCCCATGTTAACATGCAGTCATTCAGAAGACAATAAGTGAAAAAGAAACGCACAAATTAGCTAGAGACTTAGCATCCTCATACAGAAAGGATGTCCGCAGATTCCCAGAAAGTGTCAATACGTGACACTCAAACGTATTTTCCCCAGAGGCTGTCAGACAGTCAACGTCCTTTCATTATCGATATGCAAAACAACAAAACTTCATTTCATTATCGATATGAAAAACTACACATTCACATTCGCCGAATTGGTGGAACACGCCGATTTAAACGAAACTTCCGGACATTGTACAACACAACGTGGTGCATCTGAAAATAATAGTGCCTATTCATGACATTTCCAAATTTGACCTCCAGAGCCTCTCAAACCTAAAAATGACCCCCTCTCCCATGTTAACATGCAGTCATTCAGAAGACAATAAGTGAAAAATAAACGCAGATATTACCTAGCTACTTTCTATCCTCATACAGAAAGGTTGTCCGCAGATTTACAGAAAGTGTCAATACGTGACACTAAAAATACAGCCCTCAGAGGCCGTCAAGTTTCCCACTTATTTTCAATCATTCACATTCAGCAAATTGGTGGAACACGCCGATTTAAACAAAACTTACCGAAATTGTACAACACCACGTGGTGCATCTGAAAATCATAGTGCCTATTCATGACATTTCCAAATTTGACCTCCAGAGCCCCTCAAAGCTAAAAAAATGACCCTTTCCCCATGGTAACATGCCGTTATTCAGAAGACAATAAGTGAAGAAGAAACGCACAAATTAGCTAGAGACTTTGCATCCTCATACAGAAAGGTGGTCCGCAGATTTCCAGAAAGTGTCAATACGTGACACTCAAACGTATTTAAAGAAATGCACATATTACTCAGCAAATTTGCATCCTCATACAGAAAGATTGTCCGCAGATTTTCAGAAAGTGTCAATACGTGACACTGAAAAATACAGCCCTCAGAGGCCGTCAAGTTTTCCACTTATTTTAAATCATTCACATTCAGTAAATTGGTGGAACAAGCCGATTTAAACGAAACTTACGGACATTGTACAACACCACGCGGTGGATCTGAAAATCATAGTGCCTATTCATGACATTTCCAAATTTGACCTCTAGAGCCCCTCAAATATATAAAATGACCCCTCTCTCATGTTAATATGCAGTCATTCAGAAGACAATAAGTGAAGAAGAAACACGCATATTAGCTAGCGACTTTGCATCCTCATACAGAAAGGTTGTCCACAGATTTCCAGAAAGTGTCAATACGTGACACTCAAAAATACAGCCCTCAGAGGCCGTCAAGCTTTCCACTTATTTTCAATCATTCACATTCACCAAATTGGTGGAACACGCCGATTTAAACGAAACTTACAAAAACGAAACCAAATTTGACCGCTGGTCAAGGTAATTTAAGGTCATGTGGTGAACCAGGTATGTCGTGCTGCGCAATGTCGGACGCGTCTCGACGAGACATACACAGTGGTGTCGGTCTCACGTTCTTATCTTCATTTTATTCCGGCGCCTGGAGGCGAGCGCGACTGGGCTGGACGCGCGGCCGGCACGCCGCGCCCGTGCTTGGGCGGCGTAGCATTGTTTTCCATGCTGTTAAGAATAAAAACAAACGGAAAAATAGATGGCATTGCAGATATTGCTTAGCATGCGGTTGGAGAACGGATATAGGCCGGAGTCTGAGTTGGAGTTGGAGTTGGAGTTGGAGTCCGAGTCGGAGTCGGAGTCGGAGTTGCTAAAATTATGTCGACTCCGCAGCCCTGCTTATAGGTACTTCAACTTTAGCCGAATCGTGCTTTTCAGAGGTTGGTTATTTGGTAGACTGGTGCTTTGGCACTCACAAAAACAATTTCTAGTGTTGTCTGGAGTGGGGCCATTGCCGCAGGCAAGAGCTCCGACACCTACCGAAAGTTGGAGGGGGGGGGGGGCGGAGCCCGGAGGCATTCTGAAGTCCAAAAATGTTTGGGAGGATGTGGCGGAGCCCCTGGCCGCAGGTGCATCTGGCCCGCTCGTCGGTGCTCCCCTGCCATTGAAGGAGCCAGGCACATCCTCTCGAGCGCCTCTGCTTGTTGGGAGTTGGAATGAGCTGACCGTCAGGTTTTGCCACGACCCAACGGCACTGGGGGTTGATTTTTGCACTTATTGTCTTCTGAATGACTGCATGTTAACATGGCAGAGGGGGGCATTTTTTAGGTTTGAGGGGCTCTGGAGGTCAAATTTGGAAATGTCATGAATAGGCACTGTGATTTTCAGATGCACCGCGTGGTGTTGTACAATGTCCGTAAGTTTCATTTAAATCGGCGTGTTCCACCAATTCGGCGAATGTGAATGTGTATTTTCCATTTATTTTTTATTTTTAATAAATTAAAAATAATTTTAATAACTCCAACTCAGACTCCGGCCTATATCCGTTCTCCAACCGTATGCTAAGCAATATCTGCAATGCCATCTATTTTTCCGTTTGTTTTTATTCTTAACAGCATGGAAAACAATGCTACGCCGCCCAAGCACGGGCGCGGCGTGCCGGCCGCGCGTCCAGCCCAGTCGCGCTCGCCTCCAGGCGCCGGAATAAAATGAAGATAAGAACGTGAGACCGACACCACTGTGTATGTCTCGTCGAGACGCGTCCGACATTGCGCAGCACGATATACCTGGTTCACCACATGACCTTAAATTACCTTGACCATAGGTCAAATTTGGTTTCGTTTTTGTAAGTTTCGTTTAAATCGGCGTGTTCCACCAATTTGGTGAATGTGAATGATTGAAAATAAGTGGAAAGCTTGACGGCCTCTGAGGGCTGTATTTTTGAGTGTCACGTATTGACACTTTCTGGAAATCTGTGGACAACCTTTCTTTATGAGGATGCTAAGTCTCTAGCTAATATGCGTGTTTCTTTTTCACTTATTGTCTTCTGAATGACTGCATATTAACATGAGAGAGGGGTCATTTTATATATTTGAGGGGCTCTAGAGGTCAAATTTGGAAATGTCATGAATAGGCACTATGATTTTCAGATGCACCGCGTGGTGTTGTACAATGTCCGTAAGTTTCGTTTAAATCGGCGTGTTCCACCAATTCGGCGAATGTGAATGTGTATTTTCCATTTTTTTATAAAAAAATTATTGATCACCTTCAGCGGCAGCGGCAGTTCACAGTTCACCGTAGAGACACTACGGTGAACACGACACAGTAGCCTCACGACAGCACACAGGCACCGGCAAGAGGAGCGGCAGCACGCGCCGATCACGGCGAGCGGGGCGGCAGCACGCGCGGACAGCGGCGAGCGAGACGACAGCACGCTACAGCAGCAACGACCACGCTCCAACGCGGCAGCAGACGGATCCCCCTCCGCACCCCGGTCGCAGCTCGCGCCCGGCCGGCGCCGGCCCAGCGCCAACCGACACCCCCGAGAACGGGAATTCGCAGCGGCGCGTCAGGGAAAGGATGTCTTTGAGGATGTTCGAGTATATGGAAAGAATGGGGGGGGGGGGAGCAAGAGTGAGCAGATGATTACCACGTTTATGTTTGCGTGTGCAGTTGCACCTATCGAGTGCGAGTGTGTGTGTACATGCGTGTATGTGTGGGTGTGTTTGTATGTGCATGAGCGTGTCTTTGTGTGCGCATGATAATTTCAATATTTAGTTCTGGCAGCATTTTCAACTGTTTCCATTTATCGTAGTACTTGTCTATGTTTCTGGATAATCTAGCGGAGTGAAGTTCCTTGTGGGCTTCTAATTGCAGGCTGCTAAAAAATTGTTGAATCGATGGCTTACAATTGTGATGTCGAGCACTATATATATATCTATTTGTTTGCATAGTTTCATTGAATTTGGTGCGTTTTGGTGAATGTTTCATTTGAATGTGAATGTGAATATCATGAAACTTGATGTACGTGGTAAATTACTGAACTCAAATTTGAATATACATTTGTGGTGTATATGCCCTAAAAAAAAACACTCCGCCCCCCTGCCGTGATTCTCTGCAGTATGAGAACATGTTATACCCTTGTAACTCGAAATCCTGTAGCTTATCCCTTTTATACCCCTCACCAACCCATGTTTCGGATACACAAATGATATCAGGCTTTTCAAGGGCAACATAACACTCGAACTCATCAAATTTAGACCTAATACTTTGGGCATTCAGCAACACACATGTGATCTTATACTTTGAGCTGACTCTACTAATTCTGAGGAATTATGATCTACTGTCCTATTCTATTCTCACATGAACTTCTACCAATGCTTACTTCCTGATGCCCTGGTACTAGCGTCCCCCCCCCCCCCCCCCTCCTACTTAGTTACCCTGAATGACGCTTCTGTAGGCATCTCCCAAAGCCCTTGCCCCCTCATCCGATATGTTAATATAGCATAAACTATTAGTTACTACAAACTCTGGACCCTCAAAACAGACATCTATATTACAATTTGTGGTGTATATGCCCTAAAACACTGATACATCAATACATGAAGTCTGGTATTGCAACATTTCCAAAGAGTTAACACTGAGCAAGATTGAGTCTCACAGCTCACTGATGACATGCAGAATATTTTCTTTGAAAAGGTGTTTTAACAGGATTTTAAACTTATGATGCCCTATTTTTTTTTAAATCATCAGATACAAAAGATTGAGACTATCTAGTTAGAACATTGCATCCATGTTCAGTTGACTTAACCCTCGCCCTACGGGAGTTTTTTTCACCTTCGCCCTACGGGGGGGGGCTGACAGGCTCCCCCTGTTAACTTCCAAACCAAGCTACTTAGAGCAATGCGGTAAGAACCAGCATGTTGCCTGTCATGAGAGTATTCTAACAGTGTGCGATTTTTAGGTTTCAGATCAACGGGTGACCTTCCAGGTCAAGTGAATGACCTCGGATTTACCACGTCCAGAACAGCGATTTTGCTCTTCAGAAAACCTCGAAATTGGAAATTGATAAATGTAAATAAAAAGGCATGTTCCTAGACCAGTTTTGGCTCAGAAATACAGAAAAGGTAATTATTTGTTCGTATCTTGTAAAAAAAAAGTCAAAAAAAGTTATTAAAAATACGTCATCAGTTTCTTACACTTAGGGAGCCATCACTCAGTTAAAAATGAAGATATTGCTTTGAAATTTGGTATGGGTATTGTCCATACCCAGTTTTCTCACATGTATTCCGGTTTTTCTAACATCTTCGAAAATTTTGATTTTGTGGGATTTTTTTTAAAAAAGCAGTTTTTATTTATTTTAGGGGTCAAAAATCCTAAAATTTGAAAATCCGAGATTGAAATTTTAAAGAGAAGGACATTTTGTATCTTTGGTTATTTGCGTTTACAATTTCCTTTAAAACTCTGTTTTCTACCATTTTTCAAATATTTATATTTTTCCACCACCATGACGTCATCAAAACATGATTTTTCCAAACTACTCAACCAATTTCAATTAATTTTTTACAGTATACGTATAATTGTTGTAAACTCAGCTACCGAAAATTTCAGCAAGATGCGCCGCACGTGTAAAAAGCTATTCAAGAAAAACCTCAGAGGGGCCTGTCAGCCCCCCCCCCCCCCCCCGTAGGGCGAGGTTTAAAGGGAAATAATGACCTTTTGATTTTGTTAGAAACAATTTTTTAGGCTACCGTTATGGTTTCAAAATTATTTTATTTAAATTTAAGAATTAAATAAAATTATTCCCAAATTCAAAGTTGTAAGTTTGGAAAAATACAAAACAAGTACCTTGTGTACTTCATGAAGGTCATTGACAAATTCGTCCTTCCCTACCATTGTTTACAGCGAGTGCGGCATTTTTGGAGGCTCTGTGACGTTTCCGATCAAACTGAGCGCTGCTCGGACACACGCTTGTAGCGCTAGTAGCGCTTTCGTTCTCCATTGGCAACCAGGCGTTAGCCAATCAAAAGCCAGAAAGGGAATACGTTCTGGCTTTTCATTGGCTCACGCCTGGTTGCCATGGAGAACGAAAGCGCTACTAGCGCTACTAGCGTGCATTCGAGCAGCGCTGATCCGTGAAGCAATCCGTGAAGCATCGGTGATGCATGACTATCAGTATATGTCATGAATAACAACAACATGCAAACTATACCAACTCGAATAAAATAAGGGCGGAATGAATTGAACCCCAGGCAAGCTAGTATTCGCAAAGCACTCGGCACTGCGCCACAATAGCAAAAGGTGAGGGAAATGCATATTGGATACAATATTATTACGTCACAAGTTTCTGAAGTGTCAACTACTATGAAATACAGTGATAAAATACCTTTAATAATGATTAACAAGAAAATTGAGACCTAAAAACAATAATTTGAATAAGTCTTTAATTATATTTCAACTCAAAATCAGATATATTTTGCAATGCTACACAAGAATGGCACCAGTGACGTCATTAACGAAGCCTGCTACGGGACTTGGGTATACTAATCAGGAACAACTCGCCACAATGGTTAAAGGGACATTGCCACCTTAACATTAGTTTTGAGTTGAGATAGCCATGTTGTTGGATTTGCATTGAAATTAAGTATGGTAGCAGTTAAAACAACCACATAGGTCTAATCAAAAATAAATTCGAGGTTGGTCTTGACAATTGTAACGAATATACCCCACGTGTATTTGAATAGGGGTCTAAAGCCGATGACGTCACCTCTATTTACCAAATGGTGATGATAGTCGACTTGTTTTAAGATTAGACTTGGAGATATTTGCGTGTTTCAAATGGTTTGGTAGTTGGCTTGTTTTGTATTCAAAGCGCCATAATTGTCTCGAAATAATTGTGCCATACTTTGGCAGCGTAAAGGATTTCTGTATAGCTCTCTAGAGCTCAATATGATGTCATCAACCCAAATATTAAAACGTCCCTTTTTATGAAATTGAGCACTGTTTGAGAGAAACAAATGTCATAATCGTGTTCGGCAGCAATTACTTCATATTTTGCACCACAAGCCGCGTACATTTGACAACTTTTGGGAAGGTGGGAGTGTCCCTTTAAGTGCGCCGAGAAGCATGACAATGACTTTGTAAACAAATCGCCGACGCTAAATAGGTCGCCGTCGATGTGCATCGATGAGCTTCCGATTTAATTGCCAGTTTTGTGTTATTGTTTGTTAGTTTTTTGGGGAAAAATCTTATTTTTCATGATAATATAAAGCATAGTGTTATATACAGCCACAGACAAATTATACAATACTCCTAATGTTGAAAACAAATTAATCGATTTTCACAAATTGAGGGTCGCAACCACTAACTATGCCACCGTTGATGTGCATCGATGAGCTTCCGATTGTATTGCCACTTTTTCCAATTGCTGTTAGTTTTAGAAGATCGCCGGGCATATAATCACAACAAGCAGAACGCACAATATATTTTCCACTCCATTGCGTAAAAAAACAATACGGGAAAAGCCCGCAGTTTGATGAGGACCAAAAGTACTTGCAAGTACCGGTCGTTAAAAGTGTGGAACGCTTATCAACTTTAACTTGAAATATCTTTCGGTAGGAAAGTTTTTATGCAAAATGTGATGAATTTACAATATATTTTGGTCTCGTCTGGCGATTCCAAGTGCTAACTCCATTTTTGTGGAAAAAGGTCATGATTTCCCTTTAAGTAAAGTAGGCAGGGCTGCGGAATCGACAGAATTTAGCAACTCCGACTCCGACTCCGGCCTGAAAAAAATCGATTCCGACTCCGGCCTATATACGTTCTCCATTCGCATGCTAGAAAGCAATATCTGCAATGCCATCTATTTTCTCAGTTTGTCTTTATTCTAAACAGTATTGAGAACAATGCTACGCCGCCCGAGCACGGGCGCGGTGTGCCGGCCCCGCGTCCAGCCCAGTCACGCTCGCCTGCAGGCGGCGGAACCCACGAAACGGGCACCGAGCGGCGAGCGCAGCCAGCCGCCGCCGGCCCAGCTCGCAGCAGCTGAGCTTCAACACCAGCTTGTTCCAGCTCGTCTTCGCTGGAGCCGCTGCTGCTCCCGGATACTGCGCTGTCTTACAGCTGGCCAGTCAGTGCGCCCCTCTCCGCCGCCTCACTTCCAGCAAGGGGAACCCAATTTACCAGTCAGGGGTGTGGATTTCCAAAAATCATTGGGCGTGCTGAAAGGCGGATGTAAGGCGCATTGACCTTGCGCCTTTACATGCGCAAGGCGCATGTAAAGGCGGATGAAAGGCGGATGTATCGTGCCATGCCCCTAAACGACCGAAATCGACCGAAAATTGGCATCCTTTCTGATTTTTAATGAAATCCAAAAAACTTTTACAAAGTCAAGTTTGTTTTAAACATAGCTAAATGCACAAGCGAGCTAGATCCTTTGTGGTCGTGCCACAGCCACTGGCCAGTGTTTGGCTGAACACTTCAAAACTCACAGGACGTAATCAAGTCATAGATACCTACAACCCTGTATCTCGGATTTGTGTTTATTATATCGGTGACCTAAGGTCAGGTCAGTTTCGTGACCTTCCCATTACAAGGCAATGAGAAAATATACAAATGTTTTCATACTAGATCCTAGAGAATACACATTTGATCAGAATAATGATTTAATATTATGCTATTATAGCTCATTTCTGATGAACCCAAGTACAATTATTGCTCAGTGACCCCTACAAGATCGAGCGAGGTCATCTGAGGTGACCAGCATTTTTTTTATCTCAAGATCGCCGACGGGATGACCCATTGATGGACGAAGTCAAAGTTTAAAACAAAAACACGATATTACACATTGACATTCACCTGCTTAACATACATATGATAAAATCATGTGAATATACGAAAAATACGAAACGCTGCCTAAATCCTAAAAATACACGCTAAACGAGTGATGATACAAAATACGCTAAAAATGACAAAAACTGCCTGGGACTAGCAATGATCACATCAGTTGATGTATATCTAACTATCTAACTATATGCTATAATGCTGCAGCAAACAGCTTCACCTTACTGCGAAATGAGTAAAAACTGTCGCTGAAAATGTCCGCTGTAGGGAAACTCTCTAAGAATCGATTCATTTGCCTAGGCAGCCTCACGAAAAGTCCATTCTTTACAGTGTTCACCCTCGCGAATGGCACATTCAACAATGTACTACTTTGCTGCCTGGTTGTACGACAAGGTACGCTCAATGAGAATGACTGCAATAAAAACGCTGACGAGATTCTACCCTTAAAACGTTACGGACGAACATAACATCGTGCTGTGCCCTTCTCACGGATACAGATGTGAGTTTAAAATGTCTCAGTAGATCAGCATATGACAATGATGATGAATGACAGCGACAGTGAGCGGTGAGCCAAATTAGAAATTTGTGCTCAATCCGGTTAACTCTGTCAGTGTGCATTGCAGCAGCTCCATTCCATATCACACTGCAGTACTCCAGGTTGGAGCGTACATAAGCGTAGTATGACGCCAGGACAGATGACAAGTTGAGATGTCCTCCCGGGGTAGCCCTCTGATATTACCTTATCAGAACACCTAGGGCGCGGTTCGCTTTAGTGACTGTCTGATCGACGTGAGGCCCAAATGTCAATTTTGTATCCAAAATAATACCTAAATCCCGAATTTTGTCAACATGTTCCAGAATTGTGTCTCCGATTGAGTAATTTGTAACCAGTGGCTTTGTCTTTAGGGTCATTCGAAATTACTTGCATTTGGATGGGTTTACTTGAGTTTCCATGTTTTTGACCACTGGTGGAGATTTGCCAATAACTCTTGATAGCATAAAATTAAGATAAGAATGTGAGACCGGCACCACTGTGTATGTCTCGTCGAGACGTGTCCGACATTGCGCAGCATGACATACCTGGTTCACCACATGACCTTAAATTACTTTGACCTGAGGTCAAATTTTGAATTTGACTTGGGTAGCCTGGTCACCATGGTATGATTCGAATCTCCTTGACGAAACGAGCATATGATGTTAAAATGGGCGCTGTGTGACCATAAGAGTCGGTGCGTCCAAAACCCCAATCATCATCAGATGACGTTAAAGTTATTGCGCTATCTTCATCAGGCGGAAATCTACCGATAGATGTGTAAACTATAGGTTTCACTTTAACTCATTTTCTTTCGAAGGGGTGTAAAGTTAATGCCCCTAGGCCGCCGACTATTCTACCGACCAAAGTAATCGCCAATTTCCCAGAAGTCGACTTAGACTCCGGGCCGGAGTCAGAGTCTGTAAGATTTTAGTGACTCCAACTCCGACTCCAACTCCAGCCAAACCTGCCGACTCTGACCGACTCCGACTCCGCAGCCCTGGAAGTAGGTACACAGCCATTCAGCTCCATAAGACCTTGCCCCATCTTATCTGATCGCAAGTTTACCCTGATCATGATGTGGTAAAGGGGGTAGCAGGGGTGTCACTTAGGTATACCTACCCAAAAATAAAGGGAATAGGTCACCTTGAAAGTTGTCTTGAAATTTGGCTATATGGGGTATTTCGAGCTGAAAAATAATTTGTTTGGACGATAGATGGATATCTGTCAAAACTGGGCATGTTTCTCTTTTCTCCTTTATGGCCATAAACACTTCATAACAATTATGATGTCATGCATATGGTAGCTTGGATATGGAAACTATTGCACACAATAATGATAGACTTTAGGCATATATAAGCCGCTGCTTGTCCAGTATGCAAAATGTGGCAGGAACATTGACAAGATATTTGGGGCAGCCCAAATGGGACAGCAAGCTGCCCCATTTCGAGAAGGGTTTTCCAGATCAAATTTCACTCCTCAGTTAAGCAAATACTGTTGAACAGGGGGGGGGGGGGGGGGTCCACAATCACATTTTATCTAGCGTTAATCGGTAAATTGTTACTGCTGCCCAAAAACTCCAAAAGCTGCCCCAACATTTCAAAAGCTGCCCAAAATTTTCAAAAGCTGCCCCAATTTATGTGTTGGTGCCAACCCTGTCCTGACGAGATCTCGTCGAAATTTGCCATGTTTTTCATACTGGCTGCTTGTAACATAAACAAATATTGTGACTTGTGAGAATCCAAAACAAATTTCAGGCACTCAAAACTTCTCAAAACTTCTAAAAAAGGTCCACTAGTCCTGTGTCGAAATTACTTAGTGTAGCAAGGTAATTATTTCACCACAACCCGTTTTTTTTATCTGTTCTACAAATCTGCTATCTCAGTTCAAAACCCCATGTTAAAGGTGAACTATTCTCTTTAATGGACATCAGCATTCCAAATAAGATTCTTTTGATGCAACACCCACCGGCATAATGATAAAATCCGAGAGAGAAAAAAATTCCCGGCCCCTTGGAGGCATCTATTTTGATTTTGTAAACAAACCATCATGAGATACTACCTACTTACATTGACATTGGCTTTGACAAGTCAAAAAAAAAGGTTGGAGACAAGGGTCCAAACCTTCACCCACCTCCACTCACCAGTCACCACACCCGCTCTAGAAAAATAGAATACTGACCAGACACGCAGCAAAGCGTCAGAAAGTGTGAAGAATTTCACACAAAAATGACCTCGGGCAAACCTCGGGGATGTTATGTAAACACTAAAAGCCCAGAGTTGTTGCTGGTGGTGGATTACATGTTTAATCTGAGTTACATAAGATTACATGACAGATACATAAAATATGAGTTACAAAATGCAGAGAATAAATAGCTCATTGGATTCAAGGGCGGATCCAGCCGGCCGTTTTTTGGGGGGCCAACCCGTTTTTAGCAGACCTTACCTCAGGAGCGGATCCAGGGGGGCACAGGGGGCACGTGCCCCCTCCCCCCCCCCCCCCCCCCCCCCCCCCCCCCGAAACATCTGTGGAGGCCCTTTTCGGCGCGCGAAAAGGGACGAGACCGCGCGAAGCGCGGTATAATGGGCTTCATATGGGCTTAATGGGCTTCATATTCAAATGGGCCTGGGCCGGGTCTCAACTTTAAGGAAATCACTGGGCTCTGGATGGGCCTGGGCCTGACAATTTTGAAGTAATGCGCGCGTCGCACAAGCTCAGGTCAGAGCTCAAACATATTTTAACCAGCAGTGCACTTACACAGCAACACACTGTTGCTGTGGTTGTGTTTTTTTTTTTTGTTAGCATAGTTGGTTTATTGTTTCACATTTATAGTATACAAGTAAATATGCTAGGATAATGACTGCAAATTTTGTGAAAATAATTATATGCTTAATCTGAACGGGCCGGACCGGGCCTGAGCCTCAATATTATGAATTTGACCGGGCCTGGTCCGGGCCTGGGCTTGGTGTTCATGGGCCTGGGCCGGGCCGGGCCGGGCTGGTGGGCCCGTGACGAACACTGCTTCAGAGGCCCTTAACCCGGCATTGACTGGGGTCTGTGCAGAACGCCATTGACTGGGAAGGGGGGGGGGGGCGTTAAACGCCCCCTCGTTATATTCCGAACCAATGATCGCAGCGAGACGCGCAAGACGGCATTCGAAAGCTCTTAATGAGACGAATCTAAACCATGTTCAACAATTTCAAAGTGAGGTTAAATGGCAGGTCACGGTCAGGTCAAAGGTCAATATCGGCATATTTGAGTTTATGGGCCATACTTTCCATCCAAAGCCTTCGATTGCGACCGGTTTCACCCAAAGTGCTGCCAAAGATATGATACATATCCCGCATTAGCTAAAGTGAGATTGTTGGCCAAGGTCAAGGTCATGTCACAAAAGGTCACTATGCTCAAAATGGCGAAGTCCTCCACGTCCTTGGCGAAGTCCTCCACGCACATTTATGTGCGCACGTGTGGTAACGCAGTTAAACCGTCACCTCCTACTCAACAGATACATGGTGCGGTCGGAGGACCGATACCCAGCGGCCCTGGCTCTGCACATCACCAACCTGCTGACCTGCTCCCTGTTCGCGCTGCGGCTGGGGTTGGACAACCTGCCCCAGGCTGTGGCCTTTTTCAGCGAGTGGACATCGACAAAGCGCTGATGAAGGGATGTCACCGACGACTGCAGGTCAGAGGACGGGGGAGGGTGTGGGGAAGGGGCCTGGTGGGAGCTGAGTTGCCAAAACGTGACATGAGCTGCCCTTACGTGACATGACGTGACCTGATGTTCATGAAATGGGCAGAGATGATCCCCGCGAATTGGTTCAAAATTACATTGAAGTAATTAACTATCTGATACCTGAGCATAAACGATTTTATGACAGCATTGCATTAGTGACCAAACTCCAGTCATATCGCTGACATCGTGAATCTAACTTACCCTTAATATCAAGTATCAGCCTGTCCCAAAGCGCCTCTGCGTGTGTCAGCGTGTGTGCCTTTTCGTGTGGTTGTGTGCACATGTGACTGACCCTGCTGTCCCTGTGTGCTCAGGACCCCGTCCAACCCACACGGCCTGGAGGCGGGGTACGGCGTGCCGGCCGGAGAGGTGCTGGACACCCATCAGACCGTGGACTGTGGAGCGGGTAGGCAGCTCACATCTGCCGCAGACCGCGCCTGACGCCGGCACCGCCGCCGACACCGTCGTCGCCACCGGCACCAGCGGTGGACATTGCGTGACCTGACAATGACAGTGTGACCTGAACGGCTGCGATGGAAGGAGAATCTCGATTGGAACCGCAGCAGCAGTCGTTGTTGGGGATGTTGTATGTGAGCTACAGAGCTGTGAAGCTGGGGAGCTCAAGAGCTGTAGAGCTGGTGGATTTGTTGGACATGTTGGAGCTGTAGAACTGCAGAGCTGCAGAATCTGTGGAGTTATAGAAACTGTCGAACTATGGGTACCTGAGAGTGGTCGGCGGTCGCCACGCTCGTCCGCAGCTTGCGCGTCCCAGTGTCTACAGACTGCGTTAAAGTCAGCGGGAGCTGTGGTGAAGTGAATACGTGCACACTAGTCAGACTTCGCGTTTGTGTGCCACGGAGCGGAACTGCGCTTTCTGACAGGTAAGGCGGTGTTTTCGCAGTGCTGCTGCCCTGCAGTGTTTGTAACAAACTGGCATCGCGCGCGTCTGTCAATTGTAAGGAGCTCAGCTCGTAACTGCCGGTCCGCCACTCGGCTCCGGCTCGGGTAAGCCTCGCCCACTCGACCCTCACGTCCGCCTGGGGCGAGGACCATCACGGGACCACTTAGTCCAGAGCACACAGTGGTTTATAAAACCACACACAGTGGCACACTACTACCAAAGTGTCATTAAACTCGGGATCCCTGAACTGCGGTTGGGTTTTATGTAGCCTGCCGACGTTTCTTCAGTGGTGAGGTGTTTTGCTGCCTTGGGCGAATCAGGTACAAGATTTGTGACGTTCGAAATGAAGACGTCATTTTAGTTTGTCAGTTCAGGTCGTGATGACCTCTTGCTTCGGAGGCTGTGAGTGTTGTGTACGCTATAGACTCTTAACCCGCCATTGACTGGAGGGGGGGGGGGCGCTTAACGCCCCTTGATGAATATTCGTAATAGCTCAAAAACCAATAGCGCTATCAGCGCTATTTGTATTTATATTTAACTTCGGGTACCTTCTTCCAAATCACGTTTACGTCTTCTGTGAAAAAATAAAGCAATTCCGTCGAAAAATGTCGAGTTATAGTGAATTTAGTGACATCACTACACACGAGATTTACACCAAAATCAGCTTTTTGTAACAAACCGTAACCGTACAAATGCCATATTTTAAGCAAAATGCAATCCAAAAACGTCCAAGGATAGCAAATGGCAAGAGATACAACATGACGATCTCGGATTTGTGAACATTTTGGTTTTTGACCCAAAAAAATGCAAAACACTTTTGTTTGGGGAAAATGACCACAAAATGGAATTTTTCAAAGATATTCAAAAAGCCGGAATATGTCAGAGAACCACATGAGAAACTACCATACCAAATTTCAGAATTATATCACCATTTTTGACATCTTATGACATCTAAAGTATGAGTAACTCATGACGTCATATTTACAAATTGCGTTTTTTGGCTTGTATTGACCAGATACAGACAAATAAATAGCACCACTGTATTTCGCAGACAAAACTGGTCTAGAAACATGCCTTTGTATTTATATTTAGCAATTACACATTTTGACCTTCAGTGACCTGAACTTGACCTGAACTTGACATTGACTTCATGTAAATGAAGTCAGGTGGTAAACTGACTATCACTATCGAATTATACGTGGAAAATAACTCATAAAACATGTGTTGATGACTTCCGTAGATATTGAGGATAGTGACCTTTTGTGACCTGACCTTGACCTTGGCCAACAATCTCACTTTAGCTCATGCGGTATGTGTATCATACATTTGGCAGCACTTTGGGTGATCATGGTCGTAATTGAAGGCTTTGGATGGAAAGTATGGCCCATAAACTCAAATACGTCGATTTTGACCTTTGACCTGACCGTGACCGGACATTTGACCTCACGTTGACATTTTTGAGTATGCTGTAGATTGGTCTCATTAAGAGCTTTCGATTGCCGCCTTGCGCGTCTCGCTGCAATTATTTGTTCGGAAGATAACCAGGGGGGGGCGCTTAACCCGGCATTGACTGGGGTCTCAGCAGAACGCCATTGACTGAGGGGGCGTCAAACGCCCCTCCCCCCTGGTTATCTTCCGAACCAATAATCGCAGCGAGATGTGCAAGGCGGCAATCAAAATATCCCAATGAGAAATCTAAAGCATGCTAAAAAATGTCAAAGTGAGGTCAAATGTCAGGTCACGGTCAGGTCAAAGGTCAAAATCGGCGTATTTGTGTTTATGGGCCATACTTTCCATCCAAAGCCTTCGATTGCGACCAGTTTCACCCAAAGTGCTGCCAAAGGTATGATACAATCCCGCATGAGCTAAAGTGAGATTGTTGGCCAAGGTCAAAGTCAAGGTCAGGTCACAAAAGGTCACAATGCTCAAAATATCTACGAAAGTCATGCAACACATGTTTTAGGAGTTTTTTCCACGTAAAATTCGATAGCGATAGTCATTTTACCACCTGACTTCATTTACGTGAAGTAAATGTCAATTTCAGGTCAAGTTCAGGTCACCGAAGGTCAACATTTTTAATTGTTAAATCTAAACAAAAATGGCATGTTACTAGACCAGTTTCGTCTAAAAAATACTGTGATGGCATTTATTTGTCTATATCTAGTAAACAAAAAACAAAGAACGCAATTTCAAAATATGACGTCATGAGTTACCCATACTTTAGATGTCATAAATCAGTTAAAAATACAGATATCAGTTTGAAATTTGGTATGGTAGTTGCCTAGGTATGGTTCTCTGACATTTCTTCCGTTTTTTTTAATATTTTAGAAAATTGTGATTTTGTGATACCCAAAAAGTTGAGTTTTTGGCAAAAACTAAAATGTTGAAACATCCGAGATATCCAGTTGGTAGCCGTTCCAATTTGCTATCTTTTGGCGTTTTTAGATTGCATTTTTCTTCAAATGTGGCATTTGTACGGCCTGGCAAAGTTTAGCTGATTTTGGTGTAAAACTCGTTTGTAGTGACGTCTCTAAATTCGCTATAACTCTAAAACATTTCGACAAAATTTCTTCATTTTTGCACACAAGACGTAAAAATGATTTATAAGAAGGTATCTGCAGTCTCACGTTGATAGCGCGATTAGTTGTCCAGCTATTGCGAACATTCATCAGGGGGGCGTTACCCCCCCCCCCCCCCCCAGTCAATGGCGGGTTAAAGTGTTTTTGCATCTGTTAATGTTTACAAATAAATGCATAGTGACGAATTTGTGCGTTTACCTATGTTGTAACATAGCTGGAATATCTTTACCATGGCAACTTGTACGAAATTGCGAGGGGAGCAAGCAGTTAGGTTCAAACCTGCCACGCCTACCATTACATACTTGTCAATGATTCATATTTGTCATGAGTCGATTCACAGTGATTCACGGACCATAATGAATAATTCAATCATGATTCAATCACTCAACATTACCATAATGAATGATTCAATCATGATTCAATCACTCAACATTACCATAATGAATGATTCAATCTTGATTCAATCACTCAACATTAAAGGGAAGTGTCGACTCCTTTGTCTAACTCCTTTGATTTTGAATGTGCGACTCTTAGATTTTATGAGCGTGACAGGGAGGTCATGCTCTACCTGTGTGCCAATTTGCATGCACATCAGAATAGTCTGCTGTTTGACCTTAAACATATGACCTGCTCTAACTCCTTTGATTTTGAATGTGCGACTCTAAGATTGTACCAGAAGGATCACTAGGTCGTGATCTATCTGTGTACCAATTTTGAAGCCAATCCAAATAGTCTGCGAATGTATTTCCGAATGTGAATGTGAATGTGAGCCAATTGGACACGCGTGTTGTTTATTTTGATTATAAAATGGTATTTATAATATTTATTATAATTGTAAATTCCAAGTTCCAAAAGCATTAATGACTTCACGTTTCACTTTTTTAAGCGAATAGAACATTTATTTTGATTTTGCATTAGGTATTATTTTTTTATAAAGCATGATGTGGAATAAAGCGGCGCCGATGCGACAGTGATATTTGGGACATGCGGAGGTCATACAAATGTTTGTTTATGATTTAGTTTTTGATATGGTATAGCCTAGAAATTAGGAAAAGGTGGGTACCTTTTGATAATTTTTCGTGTGAAAAAGGTGTGCGTGTACTGTGTGGCTTATGAACTAGTTAGTTACCTTTTTTAAGTATTTAGGTACCTACCCCTAACCCTACCAGTTCCAAGGTATTCACCTAGTTAGGGCTGATTGAACAGTGGCTTTGTGCCCACTGGAGTTGGACACAAAGCCTCGCTTTCTTTACGCATAGATGAATTACAGGCTACAGCTCAGGACACAGAGCTCATATAATTGGCCATTAAGTGCCTGGTTTGACCACAGGGCACAGATGAATGCTGGGCCGCTGGCATATTTTGTGGACAGTTTATGCTGTTCGACTAAAAAAGAATGATTCTTTGAGCAATGAATGATTCAATCAGCCTATTTTCTCTGTATGAATGTTTCAATCAGTGACTCACAACAGGTTTGCGCATGAGGTGAATCGAATCATGAGTCATTCATTTGAAATAAGAATGATGCAATCAAAAGTAGTCGATTCACATTGAATCATTGACAAGTCTGCCTACCAAACGTCTGGTTCTTCCCGGTTCTTCAATCGCCTGAGCAGATCGCCCTGACGGTAGCGGCTACGGTAGAGTGGCCATCATCACTAGGGACGACCCCACCCGTTCAACGCTGAAGCTGAGCTCCCAACGCTGCCCCTCCCCCCAAACCCAGACAGTCGTCTCGAGGCTATCTGGCCGCTCCTGACGCTGGATCGAGGCAAGCAGGTAGTTATCGGCTAACTCTCTACCAAACTTGGCGTTTGTGTAAGCATCGTCATCGTTGTTGTATATGTCTCGTGTACGGTGATAATTGAGATGGTAACGGAGGATTCTTTTTTGGATAATCCCTCTCTCTGCCAGGATAAGATCAGGCTGTTTAGATTGTTAATACTACACATTAAAGTAATGTGGTTTATGTTCCTAGTTTTTGTGTAACATCAGCCTGATCTTACCCTGTTGCCCGATGCCCGGCATGGGGAGCCGGAGGGATGGCGGACATCACCCTGGACAGCCGTAAACCCGACAGAGTTCGCACATTTTAAGACTCTATTATTAGCTTTAAAGATACACTACAATAGTGTATCGCACTCATGGGACTTGTGATGATCCGAGACTCTTTCGTCGGGGAAAAAAGACTGTCCAAAGTCCATGATACCGCATCATCGCGAGTATCATGGCCTACGCAATGCACATCGCTAATATAACACTCTACACCAACTCGTTTTGATCACCTGCGCCTCGGCTGTCGTAGTTCGTCGTCGTAGAAGTCGTAGCAGTATGTCCAACAGTCGGGCACTTAGAAGTTCTGCTGGCCTGTACAGAGATGTCTGGACGCGTGTTACGAGACGGAGGGAGGCGTTCTGCTGGCCGGCACACAATGTCTGGACGCGTGTTACGACGGCGGGTTGACGATGGTCGGCAGCGGGAGGCTCTGCAGTGCGGCGGTTGCTATACCTGAAATCAACAACGGTGCTGCAATCAATAGGTACTCGTAGGTGGATAATGAGCGCGCTTCGAGTGTACATATTGCGACAGCGCCCGCTTGGTCATCGCCCATTTAGATGTGTTGATGGTGCTCTCCTCTAGCGTTGATATATGAATCCTGACTAATGTTATAAACATCGAATGCTAGTTGCACACCTTAAAAAAACGTTTTAAACGAATTAACACAAATACAAACATTTTACAAACAACTTTTATGCACATATATTACCCACCTTTCAAGCAAAATGTTATGCAGCGACATAAGTATATTTATGCATAAATATTATATTAACGAAACGGATGAAACAAACATGAGCAAGAACATTTGGGATTTTTTATATAAAAATAATTTGATCCTTTCAGCGCTACCAGGAAAACGGGGGCGACAAATTTACTCATCTCAATTCGCGTGTTTTTTTTAATCAAAATCTTAAGCCCATCTCATGTAAAACTCAGATTTGAAGAAACTCCAACCTTTGCAGCAGCTACAAGTCAATTATGCAACAACGGTAGATCAAAATAGTAAAAGGAAAATATGGCAATGTGCATATCCTACGCCGCATGACCATCGAACGATTAACGGCAGGGACCCAATTATATCAAATTCCCTTATTTCTTATCGAGGACGATTAACATCATCGCACGAACAACGTGATAGATCAGTCGTTTTCATCGGCAAGGGCGCATTGCTATCCTCTTTTGATTACGATAATGACTCGTTACCCGCTCCCCCATTGCGTAGACCACAGTTATCGGCTTTAAGCTATGCGGTACAGCATAACTTCAGGCATTTACTAGTGTCATCTAGACAGGAATGTGCTTGTGCAGTCCTTAGTTTTAAGCTATGCGGTACAGTATAACTTCAGGCGTTTACTACTAGTGCCATCTAGGGACAAGCATGTGCAGTCCTTGGCTTTAAGCTATGCGGTACAGCACAACATCAGACGGTTACTACTAGTGTCATCTAGGGACAGGAATATAACGTGTGTTGTGCCCGTAGTCTGAAGCGGTGCAGCTCCCGGCGTTTAACACGCAAAACCGAAACAAAAAGCCGAACATCATTGAAAATTAATTTATTTTGATGTTCTTTGCGGTAATGTGGTGACAGTTGAACAGAACCTGAGATAGATGGAGGTGCGTTGTGTTGTGCGCTATCATCAAACAAATCAGCTTTAGTTTTCACTTAGCCTTCAATCGTCATTCCCGCTGCCCGCAGGCTCCATTACCCAAAGTGCGGTTATCACCCCCTATTTAAGAATCACTGTGATAGAGGAACATGGCTCCACTGGGTCCAACAGAGCAACCGCCAGAGGACTTTTACATGGACTTCACGCATTTTCAGAATTTGAGGGTTATTAAAAGCATTTAACGGTCTCCATAGGATACTAAAAAACGTAGAAGAGGATTCTTCACATATTTTAAGCAGCACACGGCAGAGGATATTCTAAAAGCAGTCTGCAGTGGATGCTTCATAAGATTCGACAAGCCCGTTGGCAGAGGTATCTGAATTCACATTTTCGAACACAATAGACAGAAAAGGTTGTTCCCAAAACCCCAAAACAAAAACAGGTAACTAGGGAACATTGGATCCACTGGATCCACTGGCCAGGGGATGAATCTTCGCACAATTTAAAACGAAGCGCTTGACAGAAGACAATGGATTAAAAAAGCAGTCCAAATTAGACGCTTCAAAGAATCCCTAAAACCAGGCGACAAGTTAACTGGGATCCATTGGAAATAACGGAGAAATTGAGAGAAGACTGGTCACAGAATTCCACCACGCAGTAGGCGACAGACAACACTGGATCGATCCATAGGATGCACCCAAACGACCAGTAATGGACTGGTCATACACTGAAAAGCAGCAGTCAGCAGATGACGCTTTGCAGGATCTGACAAACCAAGCGATACAAGACGCTGGATCCAAAGCATCCAACAAAACGACCAAGAAAGATTCGTCATCGAATCTGAAGAACAACACGATACAGAACGTGGGATCCATAGGATCCTTCAAGGCCAGCCAGGTGATGATTCTTACAAGAAGCTGCAGCAGCACCCGCAGGACAACAGTAACGGATCAAAAGAAGCCGTACCCAGTGGATGCTTTATAGGATCTAACAAACTAGGAGATACAGGACGGTGGATCCATGGGATCCAGCAAAGAAACAAGGCCGATCAATGTTAGAATCTCAAGAACCGCACGATAAAAAGTTGGATCAATTGGATCCTTCAATCAAGCCAGATGACTTAAAATAATCTGAAGCAGCACCCGCAGAACATGTATCCAAAGCAGCAGTCCGCAGAGGACGCTATACTGGAGCTGACAAGGAAGGCGATTAAAGTCGATGAATCCATGGAATCCAACAAAACGACCAAGGCAGATCCATCAAAGAATTTGCAAAGTCACATGATAAAGAATGTTGGATCCATAGGATCCTTAAGGCAGCCAGATGATTATTTATAAAACAAATATGAATCAGCAAACGCAGAACAACAGTAATGGATCCAAAGCAGTAGTCCGCAAAGGACGCTTTACAGGATCTAACGAGCTAGAGATACAACACGCTGGATCAAGGGATCCAACAAAACAAAAAGCAGCAGTCCGCAAGGGATGCTTAACAGGATCTGACGAGCCAGGCGATAGAACACGCTGGATCTATGGGATCCAACAAAACAACCAACTAGCAGTCCGCAGGGACGCTTTACAGGATCCGACGAACTAGGTGATGCAAGACGATGGATCCATAAGATGAAAAATACGAACAACGCAAATGCATGATATAATCCGAACAACCACACGAGAAAGAGAGCTGTATTCAAAGGACCCTTCAAAGCAGCCAGTAGGACAACAGTATAATGGATTTCAAAGCAGCAGACCGCGGAGGATGCTTTACAGCATTTGACGAGCCAGGCAATACAGCACGAGTCCATAATCCATGAGATCTAATGAAACAACCAAGCAGCCGTCCTCTAGAGGGACGGACGCTTTACAGGATCTGACGATCCAGGCGACAGAACAAGCTGAATCCATGGGATCCAATAAAGACTAAGCAGATTCATCATATAATCTGAAAAACACATGCTAAGGAATGTTGGTCCATAGGATCCTACAACGCAGCCAAGAGATGATTTTTTTACAGAATCTAAAGCAGCATCTGCACGAGAACAACAATTGGATCCAAAGCAGCAGCCAGCAGAGGACGCTTCACACGATCTGACGAACCAGGCGATAGACGACGCTGGATCCATGGGATCCAAGAAAACATCCAAGAAGCAGTCCTCAGGGGATGCTTTATAGGATCTGACCAGGAAGGCGATACAAGACGACAGATCCATGTGGTCCAACCAAACAACCAAGGCAGATTCATCATCGAATCCGAAGTACCACATGATAAAGCATGTTGGATCCTTCAAGGCAGCCAGATGATGTTGTAAGGAATATGAAACAGCACTCGCAGTACAAAAGTAATGGATCCAAAGAAGCAGTCCCTAAACGACGCATTAAGGGATCTGAAGAGCAAGGCGATACAGGACGCTAGATCCATGGGATCCAACAAAACAACCAAGGCAGATTGATCATCGAATCCGACGTACCACATTATAAATTATGTTGGATCCATAGGATCCTTCAAGGCAGCCAGATGATACTTTAAGGAATCTGAAACAGCACTCGCAGTACAAAAGTAATAGATCCAAGCCAGATGACCCTTTAAAGAATCTGAAGCAGCACCAGCAAGACAACAGTAATGGATCCAAAGCAGCAGTCTGCAGAGAACGCATTATAGGATCTTACAAACCAGGAGATACAACACGCTGGATCCATGGGATCCGACAAAACAAATAAGCCAGATTCAACATAGAATCTGAACAACCACATCATTAAGTATGTTGGATCCATGGGATCTTGCAAAGCAACCAGATGATTATTTTCAAAAATATGAAGCAGACTCGCAGGACACCATGGGTAATGGATGATGATGATCATCATCATTATTATTTGGATACAACACGGTGGACCCATGGGAGCCAACAAAACAACCAAGCAGTGGTCCTAGAGGGACGCTTTACAGGATCTGACGATCCAGGCGATAGAACAAGCTGAATTAATGGATAAAAACGAAGCAGATTCATCATAGAATCTAAAGAACCACATGATAAAGAATGTTGGATCCAAAGATCTTTCAACGCAGCCAAGATATTATTATCTGAAGAATCTAAAGCAGCATGTCCGCACGAGAACAATAATTGGATCCAAAGCAACAGTCCGCAGAGGACGCTTTACACGATCTGACCAACCAGGCGATAGACGACGCTGGATCCATGGGATGCAACAAAAAGACCAAGTAGCAGTCTGCAGGGGACGCTTTGCAGGATATGACGAACCAGGTGATGCAGAAGCCGGGAAAGGAATGTTCATAAATTCGACGCCGTAGACGAAACATGGATCAATATAGGATCCATCAAACAGCCAGGTGAAGATACCTTCCAGAATGTGACAACGGTCAACGGCAACCCCTGGATCTGAAGCAGTCCACCAGAGAACGCTTCACAGGATGCAACAAACCAACCGACTGAAGATGCTGGATCCATGGGATCCTTTAAGGCAGCCAGGAGATGACTCAAAAAAGAAGAGTCTGAAGCAGCATCCGCAAGACAACAGTAATGGATCCAAACCAGCAATCCGATGAGGATGTTTTACAGGATCTGAAGAGCCAGAGACAAAACACCAGAGACAGAACACACAGCCAGAGACCAGATTCATGGGCTTCAACGAGACAACTAAGCAGCAGTCCGCAGGGGATACTTTACAGGATCTGAGGAGCCAGATGATAGAACACGCTGAATCTATGGGGTCCAACAAAACAACCAAGCACCAGTCAAAAGAGGACGCTTTACAGGATCTGGCGAGTCAGGCGATACAACACGCTGAATCCATGGGATCCAACAAAACAACCAAGGCAGATTCGTGACAGAACCTGCAGAAAGGCATGAGAAAGAGAGCTGGATCTAAATGATCATTCAAATCAGCCGCATGATTCTCAAGATAATCCGAAGCAGCACCCGCAGGATAGCAGTACTGGGTCCAAAGCAGCAGTCCTCAGAGGACAACTACAGGATTTGACGAACCAGGCAATACAACACGCTGGATCCAAGGGATCCAATCAAACACCAAAGCAGTAGTCCTCAGGGGAAGCTTTACGGGATCTGACGATCCAGGCGATAGCATAATCTGAATCCATGGGATCCAACAAAACAACCAAGGCATATTGATCATCGAACCTGAAGTACCACATGATCAAGAATGTTGGATCCATGGGATCCTTCAAGGTAGCCAGATGGTTCTTTAAGGATTCTGAAGCATCACCCGCAGGACAACAGTAATGGGTCCAAAGCAGCAGTCCTCAAAGGACGCTTACAGGATCTGACGATCCAGGCGATAGAATAAGCTGAATCCATGGGATAAAAAGGAAGCAGATTCATCATAGAATCTGAAGAACCACATGCTAAAGAATGTTGGATCCAAAGGATCCTTCAACAACGCAGCCAAGAGATGATTCTCTAAAGAATATAAAGCAGCACCCGGACGCAAACAATAATTGGATCCAAAGCCGCAGACCGCAAAGGACGCTTTCCACGATCTGACCAACCAGACGATAGACGCCGCTGGATCCATGGGATCCAACAAAACAACCAAGGCAGATTCATAATAAAATCTGAAGAACCGCATGACAAAAAGCTGGACCCAAAGGATCCTTCAAGGCAGGCAGGATTCTTAAAACCAGCACCCGCAGGACAACAGTATTGGATCCAATGAAGCAGTCCGCAGAGGACGCTTTACAGGATCTAACGAGCCAGAAATACAACACGCTGGATCAACGGGATCCAACACAACAAAAAGCAGCAGTCCGCAGGGGATGCTTTACAGGATCTGACGAGCCAGGTGATGCAAAACGATGGATCCATCAAATAAAAAACGACCACGGCATATTCATGATAGAATCCGAAGAACTACACGACAAAGAAACCTGGATCCAAAGGACCGTTCAAAGCAGCCATATGATGAACATAATCTGAATCAGCACCGGCAGGACAACAGTAATCCGGATTGAAACCAGCAGTCCGCAGAGGACGCTTTAGAGGATCTGACGAGCCAGGCGATACAACACGCTGAATCCATTTGGGATCACGCCGAATCCATTTGGGATCCACATGGGATCCAACAAAACAACCAAGTAGCAGTCCGCAGGGGACGCTTCACAGGATATGACGAACCAGGTGATATAACATGGATCTATGGGATCCAAAAACAAAACCGACTAAGGCAGATTCATGACAAAATCTGAAGAAACACGTGAGAAAGAGAGCTGTATCCAAAGGATCATTCAAAGCAGCCACATGATTCTTAAAATAATCCGAAGAAGAACCCGCAGGATAGTAGTAATGGGTCCAAAGCAGCAGTCCGCAGAGGACGCTTTACTGGATCTAACAAACTAGGAGATACAGGACGGTGGATCCATGGGATCCAACAAAGAAACAAGGCCGATCAATGTTAGAATCTCAAGAACCACACGATAAAAAGTTGGGTCCATTGGATCCTTCAATCAAGCCAGATGACTCCAAATAATCTGAAGCAGCACCCACAGGACATGTATCCAAAGCAGCAGTCCGCAGAGGACGCTTTACTGGATCTGACGAGGAAGGCGATACAAGACGATGAATCCATGGGATTCAACAAAACGACCAAGGTAGATTCATCACAGAATCTGAAAAGCCACACGATAAACAATGTTGGATCTATAGGATCCTTAAGGCAGCCAGATGATTCTATAAACATAAATATGAAGCAGCAAATGCAGGACAACAGTAATGGATCCAAAGCAGCAGTCCGCAGAGGCAGATTTACAGGATCTGACGAACTAGTCGATATAGGACCTTGGATCTGTACTCCGTAGCATCCAACTTCTAATCCTGGTGAGGACTGCTAAAGAATGACCCAACAGGCGATAGACGACAATGAATCCGCATGTTCCTAAACAACAATCTAGGGCGATTCTTTTCAGGTTCCGACCAAATAAGTCGGCAGAGGACTCTGGATCCAATTAAGCACCCAAAAAGACGCTTCGTAGGATCGGACAGACCAAGCGGCAGAGCGGACTGAACCCATATGATTTAGTAGCTGAGCTGGGGGATTGTTCGATATTCCAAAACAGTATGTTGCGTTGGTGTATTCACCCGGGAGCTCGATCCCGTGAGGAGAGGCAGCGAACTAAAACATGCAGACATGCAAACATGCACATGCACATGCAGGCATGCATACAGACATCCACATGCAGACATGCAAACATGTACATGCAGACATGCAAACATTAGCATGCAGACATGCAAAAATGCACATGCAGACATTCAAACATGCACATGCAGACATGCAACATGCAACACTCACACTAAGGACATGCATGCAACCGCTCCTCACATGGGAAACAAGGCTCCCCGGGAAAGACAACGTATATCCAAAGAGATATATTTAAATATATTAGAAGAGGGATATGGATTCAAAGAAGCAGTCCATTGACGACAATTCACAAGACACAACGTACTAGGTATAGCTGAGAACCGACAGGAGAAAGGACACGGGGTCCCAATGGCAAGACCTCAATTAAATCTGCACACGATTCGAGACAATACCGACGGAAAAAAGGTTTTGGATCCATATGATCTAAAGCAGAAGCCGGGAAAGGAATGTTCATAAATTCGGCGCCGTAGACGAAACATGGATCAATATAGGATCCATCAAACAGCCAGGTGAAGATACCTTCCAGAATGTGACAACGGTCAACGGCAACCCCTGGATCCGAAGCAGTCTGCAGAGCACGCTTCACAGGATGCAACAAACCAACCGACTGAAGATGCTGGATCCATGGGATCCTTAAGGCAGCCAGGAGATGACTAGAACAAGAAGAATCTGAAGCAGCATCCGCAAGACAACAGTAATGGATCCAAACCAGCAATCCGATGAGGATGTTTTACAGATTTTATGAAGAGCCAGAGACAAAACACCAGAGACAAAACACCAGAGACAAAACACCAGAGACAAAACACCAGAGACAAAACACCAGAGACAAAACACCAGAGACAAAACACACAGCCAGAGACCAGATCTATGGGCTCCAACGAAACAACTAAGCAGCAGTCCGCAGGGGATACTTTACAGGATCTGAGGAGCCAGGCGATAGGACACGCTGGATCTATGGGATCCAACAAAACAACCACGGCAGATTCATCATAGAAGCTCATGAGCAACATGATACAGAATGTTGGATCCATAGGATCCTTCGACGCAGCCAATAGATGATTATTTAAAGAATCTGAAGCAGCATCCGCAGGACACCAGTAACGGATCCAAAGCAGCAGTCCTCAGAGGACGCTTTACAGGATCTGACGAGCCATGAGGCGATACAGGACGCTGGATCCATGGGATTCAACAAACCAACCAAGGCAGATTCGTGACAGAACCTGCAGAAAGACATGAGAAAGAGAGCTGGATCTAAATGATCATTCAAAGCAGCCGCATGATTCTCAAGATAATCCGAAGCAGCACCCGCAGGATAGCAGCAATGGGTCCAAATCAGCAGTCCTCAGAGGACAATTACAGGATTTGACGAACCAGGCAATACAACACGCTGGATCCACGGGATTCAATAAAACACCAAAGCAGTAGTCCTCAGAGGACGCTTACAGGATCTGATGATCCAGGCGATAGCATAAGCTGAATCCATGGGATAAAAACGAAGCAGATTCATCATAGAATCTGAAGAACCACATGATAAAGAATGTTGGATCCAAAGGATCCTTCAACGCAGCCAAGAGATGATTCTCTAAAGAATATAAAGCAGCACCCGGACGAGAACAATAATTGGATCCAAAGCCGCAGTCCGCAAAGGACGCTTACCGGATCTGACGATCCAGGCGAAATAATAAGCTGAATCCATGGGATAAAAACGAAACAGATTCATCATAGAATCTGAAGAACCACATGATAAAGAATGTTGGATCCAAAGGATCCTTCAACGCAGCCAAGAGATGATTCTCTAAAGAATCTAAAGCAGCATCCGCATGCAAACAATAATTGGATCCAAAGCCGCAGACCGCAAAGGACACTTTACACGATCTGACCAACCAGACGATAGACGCCGCTGGATCCATGGGATCCAACAAAACAACCAAGGCAGATTCATAATCAAATCTGAAGAACCGCATGTCAAACAGCTGGACCCAAAGGATCCTTTAAGGCAAGCAGGATTCTTAAAACCAGCACCCGCAGGACAACAGTATTGGATCCAATGAAGCAGTCCTCAGAGGACGCTTTACAGGATCTCCCGAGCCAGGCGATACAAGACGCAGAATTGATGGGATCCAACAAAACAACCAAGTTGTAGTCTGCAGGGGACGCTTTACAGGATATGACAAACCAGGTGATGGAAGACGATGGATCCATAAGAAGAAGTGAAAACGACCAAGATTAATTAATTAATTTAATAATTATTAATTAATTAATTAATTAATTAATTAATTAACGATTAATGATATAATCCGAAGAACCACACAAGAAGGAGAACTGGATCCAAGAGACACTTCAAAGCAGCCAGTAGGACAACAGCATAATGGATTCAAAGCAGCAGTCCGCAGAGGACGTTTTACAGCATTTGACGAGCCAGGCGATACAACACGCTGGATCCATGGAATCCAACGAAACAAGCAAACGGCATTTTTCTAGAGGGACGCTTTACATGATCTGACGATTCATGCGATAGAACAACCTGAATCCATGGGATCCAACCAAACAAAGCAGATTCATCACATAATCTGAAAAACCATATGATAAAGAATGTTGGATCCAAAGGATCCTTCAACGCAGATAAGAGATGATTCTCTAAAGAATATAAAGCAGCACCCGGACGAGAACAATCATTGGATCCAAAGCAGCAGTCCGCAAAGGACGCTTTACACGATCTGACGAGCGAGGCGATAGACGACGCTGGATCCATGGGATGCAACAAAACGACCAAGGCAGATTCATAATAAAATCTGAAGAACCGCATGACAAAAAGCTGGACCCAAAGGATCCTTCAAGGCAGCCAGATGATTCTTAAAACCAGCACCCGCAGGACAACAGTATTGGTACCAATGAAGCAGTCTTCAGAGGACGCTTTTCAGGATCTCCCGAGCCAGGCGAAACAAGACGCAGAAATGATGGGATCCAAACAACCAAGTAGCAGTGCGCAGGGGACGCTTTACAGGATATGACGAACTAGGTGAGTAAGACGATGAGTCCATCATATAGAAACGACCACGGCAGATTGATGATAGAATCCGAAGAACCACACGGCAAACAGAGCTGGATCCAAAGGACCATTCAAAGCAGCCAGATGATTATTAAAAGAATCTGAATCGCCACCCGCAGGACAACAGTAATGGATCCAAAGTAGCAGTCCGCAAAGGACGCTTTACAGGATCTAACGAGCCAGAGATAAAACACGCTGGATCAACGGGAACCAGCACAACAAAAAGCAGCAGTCCGCAGGGGATGCTTTACAGGATCTGACGAGCCAGGCGATAGAACAAAACAACCAAGTAGCAGTCCGCAGGGACGCTTTACAGGATATGACGAACCAGGTGATGCAAGACGATGGATCCAGAAGAAAAATACGACCAAGGCAGATTAATGATAGAATCCGAAGAACCACACGAGAAAGAGACCTGTATCCAAAGGACCTTTCAAAGCAGCCAATAGGACAACAGTATAATGGATTCAAAGCAGCAGTCCGCAGAGGACGTTTTACAGGATTTGACGAGCCAGGCGATACAACACGCTGGATCCATGGGATCCAACGAAACAACCGAGCAGCAGTCCTCTATAGAGGGGCGCTTTACAGGATCTGACGATCCAGGCGATAGAACAAGCTGAATCCATGGGATCCAAAAAACAACAGAAGCAGATTAATCACATAATCTGAAAAACATTATAAAGAATGATGTTCCATAGGATCCTTCAACGCAGCCACGAGATGATTATTTACAGAATATAAAGCAGCACCTGCACGACAGACTGGTTATTGATTCGACACTGATTGAATCGATTGGAATCGTTCAATCAAAATTCATTGAATCAAAACATAATTGATTCACCACCAGATATTTTGATTCATGAATCGTGATTGAATCAAAACCCGCATCAAATCAAGGCTGATTGAATCCAAATATTTAACGATTAAAGTACACTGGTAAATTGTCCAAATACATGGAGTCCCAGTGGCTACATTCAATTATACTGAAATACTATTGCTGTACCAATGTTTTAATTATTATATATATGCATGTTTCCATTTGTATTGATTTTACATAAATTTACCTCATATATTTAAATGTTGAATCAAACGTGAATCAATTAAAATATTTCTTTTGATTCTTTGAATCAGAATGAATCAATTCTCAAAATTGTATCCGTTAATCGAACGGTGATTGCATCATTCAGATTCCAAAATGAATCATGATTGAATCGTTCCAAAAAGTTGAATCAATAACCAGTCTGCAGCACGATAACAATAATTGGATCCAAAGCAACAGTCCGCAGAGGACGCTTTACACGATCTGACGAACGAGGCGATAGACGATGACGATCCATGGGATCAAACAAAACGACCAAGGCAGATTCATCATAGAATCTGAAGAACCACATGGTAAAGAATGTTGGAACCGCAGGATCCTTCAACGCAGGCAAAAACATGATTTTTAAAGAATCTAAAGCAGCACCCGCACGAGAACAATAATTGGATCCAAAGCAGCAGTCCGCAGAGGACGCTTTACGCGATCTGATGAACGAAGCGATATAACACGCTGGATCCATAGGGATCCAACACAACGACTAAGGGAGATTCATGATATAATATGAAAACCTACATGATGAAGAACGATGAATCTTCAAGGATCCTTCAAGGATTATAGGATTCTTCATTGCAGCGAGATGATTACATAACGAATCTGAAGCACCACAAGCAGGACAACAATAATTAATAAAAAACAGCATTCCGCAGAGGACGTTTACAGGATCTAACACAACGACCAAAGCAAGTTCATGACAGAACCTGAAGAACGACACGAGAAAGAGAGCTGGATCCATAGGATCCTTCCAAGGCAACCAGATGATTCATAAAATAATCAGAAGCAGCACCCGCAGGACAACAGTAATACATCCCAAGGAGTCGACAGAGGACGCCTTACACGATCTCACGATGATGATGATTAGGACCTTTTGGCGCCTACATGATCTGACGAACCAGGCGATAGAAGACCCTGGATTTACGGAATCCAACAAAACAACAGATTTGTAATAAAATATGTAAACACACGACAAAAAACTGGATCCAAAGGATCCTTCAAAGCAGCCAGATGATTCTTAAAACCAGCACCCGCAGGACACCAATATTGGATCCAATGAAGCAGTCCTCAGAGGACGCCTTACAGGATCTCCCGAGCAAATCGATACAAGACGCTGGATCCAAGGGATCCAACAAAACCATCAAGCAGCAATTCACAGGGGAGACTTGACAGGAACTGACAAACCAGGCGATACAACATCTTAAACACATTACCATCCATCCATGGGATCAGACAGAACGACCAAGCCAGATTCACCATAGAATCTGAAGAACATGATAAAGAATGTTGGATCCATAGGATCCTTCAAGGCAGCCCGATGATTCTTAAAAGCAGCACCCACAGGACAACAGTATTCGAATGGATCCAAAGCAGCAGTTCGCAGAGAAGGCATTACAGGATCTGACGAACAAGGCGATACAAGACGTTGGATCCATATAATGAAAAAACGACCTAGGCAGATTCATCCTAGAATATGAAGAACCACGTGATAAAGAATGTTGGATCCATAGGATCCCTCAAGGCAGCCAGATGATTCTTAAACACATTACCCACAGGACAACAGTATTGGATCCAACGTAGCAGTCCTCAGAGGACGCTTTATAGGAACTGACGAACCAGGTGATGCAAGACGATGGATCCATAAGATCCAACATAACGACCAAGGTAGATTCGTCATAGAATCTGAAGAACCACACGAGAAAGAGAGCTAAATAGAGGATATTTCAAGGCAGCCAGATGATTCTTAAAGAACCTGAAGCAGTGTCCGCAGGACAACAGTAAATGATCCGAAGCAGCAGTCTGCAGGGAAAAATTTCCAGGATCTGACTAGTCAGGCGATACAACACGCTGAATCCATGGGATCCAACCGAACAACTAAGCAGCATTCCTCGGAGGACGCTTTACAAGATCTGACGAAAAGGCGTTGCAACACACGGTGGATCCATGGGATCAACAAAACAACCAACAGCGGTCCTAGAGGGACGCTTTACAGGATCTGACGATCCAGGCGATAGAACAAGCTGAATCCATGGGATAAAAAACGAAGCAGATTCATCATAGAATCTGAAGAACCACATGGTAAAGAATGTAGGATCCACAGGATCCTTCAACGCAGGCAAAAAATGATTTTTAAAGAATCTAAAGCAGCACCCGCACGAGAACAATAATTGGATCCAAAGCAGCAGTCCGCAGATGACACTTTACGCGATCTGATGAACGAAACGATACAACACGCTGGATCCATGGGGATCCAACACAACGACTAAAGGAGATTCATCATAGAATATGAAGAACTGCATTATAAAGAACGATGGATTTCAAGGATTCTTCATTGCAGCGAGATAATTATATAAAGAATATGAAGCACCACAAGCAGGACAACAATAATGAATAAAAGGCAGCACTACGCAGAGGACGCTTTACAGGATCTAACACAACGACCAAAGCAAGTTCATGACAGAACCTGAAGAACGACACGAGAAAGAGAGCTGGATCCATAGGATCCTTCCAAGGCAACCAGATGATTCATAAAATAATCTGAAGCAGCACCCGCAGGACAACAGTAATACATCCCAAGGGGTCCGCAGAGGACACTACAGGATCTGACTAGGAAGGCGATACAACACGATGGATCCATGGGATCCAACAAAACAACCAAAGAAGATTCATAATAAAAGATGAAAAACACACGACAAAGAAAGCTGGCTCCAAAGGATCCTTCAAGGTATCCAGATGATTATAAAGCCAGCACCAGCAGGACAACAGTAATGGATACAAAGCAGCAGCCATCAGAGGACGCTTTACAGGATCGGACAAGCCAGGCTATACAAGACACTGGATCCATGGGATCCAACAAAAAGACCAAGGCCGATTAGTGATAGAATCTCAAGAATTAAACGAAAGAAGTTCGATCCATATATAGGATCCTTCAAGGCTCCTAGATGATTCTTAAAAGCAGCACCATCAGCACAACAGTAATGGATCCAAAGCAGCAGTCCGCAGAGGACAGTACAGGATCTCACAAGCCAGGCGAAAGAAAACGCTGGGTCTATGGGATCCAACAAAGCAAAGCAGCAGTCCGCAGTGGACGTTTTCCAGGATCTGACGAGGAAGGCGACACATAACGCTGGACCCATTGGATCTAAGAAAACCAAGGCAGATTCATCATCGAATCTGAAGAACCGTATGGCGAAGAATGTTGGATCCATAGTATCTTCCAGGGGAGTTTGGAGATGCTTCTTTAAAGAATCTGAAGCAGCACCCGCAGGACAGCAGTAATGGATCTATAGCAGAAGTCCCCAGTAAATGCAAACAAGATCTGACGATCAAAACGATGCAACATGAGCTGGATCTATTGGATCTAACACAACGATGAAGGCAGATTCATCATAAAATCTCAAGAATCACATGACAAAGAATAGTGGATCCATAGGATCCCTCAAGGCAGCCAGGAGATGATTCTTACAAAAATCTGAAGCAGCACCCTCAGTATAACAATAATTTATCCAAAGCAGCAGTCCGCAGAGGACGCTTTACAGGATTTGACGAATCAATCGATACAACACGCTGGATCCATGGCATCCAACAAAACAACCGAGCAGCAGTCATAGGAGGACGCCTTACAGGATCTGACGATCCAGGCGGTAGAACAAGCTGAATCCCTGGGATCCACAAAAACAACAGAAGCAGATTCGTCATATATTCTGAAGAACCACATTATAAATAATGTTAGATCCATAGGATTATTTAACGCAGCCAAGAGGTTATTATTTAAAGAATCTGAAGGAGCACCCACACGACAACAATAATTGGATCCAAAGTAGCAGTCCGCAGAGGACACTTTACACGCTCTGAAGAACGAGGCGATCCAGGACGCTGGATCCATGGGATCCAACAAAACGACCAACGCAGATTCATAATAAAATCAGAAGAACTACACGACAAAGAAAGGTGGATTCAAAGGATCCTTCAAGGCAGCCAGATGATTCCTAAAACCAGCACCCGCAGGACAACAGTATTGGATCCAATGGAGGAGTCTTCAGAGGACGCTTTACAGGATCTGACGAGCCAGGCGATTGAAGACGCTGAATCCATGGGATCCAACCAAACAACCAAGGCAGATTCATTAGAGAATCGGAAGAACCAAATGATAAAGAAAGTTAAGTTGAATCCATAGTATCATGCAAGGCAACCAGGTGATTTATGAAATAATGTGAAGCAGCATCCCCAGGACAACATCACAGGATTGAAAGCAGTAGTCCTCAGAGGACGTTTTCCAGGATCTCACCAAGCAGGTGAAAGAAGACCATTGTGCCAGCCAGCCGACCATCCTGTTGGATCCATTAGATCCAACAAAACAACCAAGACAGATTCGTCATAGAATCTGAAGAACCACATGATAGATAATGTTGGATCAATAGGATCTTCAAGGCAGTCAGGATATGATTTTTATCAGAATTTGAACCAGCACCCGCAGGACAACAGGACCTAATGGATTCAAAGCAGCAGTCCGCAGAGGACGCTTTACAGGATTTGACGAACCAGGCGATACAACACGCTGGATCCATGGGATCCAACCAAACAACCAAGCCGCAGTCCTAGAGGAACCCTATACAAGATCTGACGATCCAGGCGGTAGAACAAGCTGAATCCATGGGATCCAAAAATCACAACCGAAGCAGATTCATCATACAAATTAAAGAACCACACGATAAAGAAGCTGGATCCATAGGATACTTCAAATCAACAAGATGATTCATAACAGAATATGAAGCAGCACCCGCAAGACATCAGTATTGGAATCAAAGCAGCAGTCATCAGAGGACGCTTTACAGGATCTGACGAGCAAGGCGAAACAGGACGCCTGGATCCATGGGATCCAACAAAACGACCAAGGCAGATTCATGATAGAACCTGAAGAACGACATGATAAAGAATATTGGCTCATTAGGATCCTTCAAGGCAGCCAGGAGATCCTTTAAAATAAATATAAATTACAGCACCATTTAAAGTTATAGGCGGCAAAATCGGATGCCCCAGAAATCTCCCGACCGGACAGGAGAATCAAAAATGGTCCATTGGAAATCCGATTGAAGCTGCTTGACGTGACCTTGCCCAACCGGTGCGCGGAAACACTAACGGACACCGCTATCTTATAGCCGGACATCACATTATTGGCAAAGAGGCAATATTATCAGGTAAATGTCCATCAACTTCATAAACAAACAAGGAAGCGGTAGAACTGAAGCGCAAGAAAGCACGACCTTCAGGCCAGCCAGGTGGTCTAACCATCACAAACGTCTGATACTGTCACCTTAATATGCAACCGGGGCACTGGTCAAGTAGCGAACACGATAGTTATTATATCGGACAGAACGGTGCTGTTAGACAGCGTCAAACAAGACCTCGGGGATAAAATGTCGTTTATCCAAGATGAAATGGAACGGCTGTTTTGTTATGATACAACATTAACAACACTACGTAATACTACCACTGAATGTATTGGATAGCTGTTGTCCCTCAACTTCTGGTGCCAAGCATACACCCGTTTTCCATTGCTTGTATTTTCTAATCATAAGTATTATCGGTACTTAATCATTATCGGTATTACCATTGCAGATGAAGCTTCATTAAGCGAAATATTCGATAATATAATATGGGCCTAAAATTATTGTTTTACTTATTATGAAGTTACTGGTTATTTCATTCATCATCATCGTGATGATTAACCTCACTTGGAGTTTTCGCCATCTCAGAAGTGCTTGAAACTTCGAAAATATTATAATTGAAACCTAAATACCGATGGTACATTGAATAACCTTGTTAACTGCTATCATATAATTAATTGTATTACATGTACTAAATTTGCAATGGCAGCCTGCAGAGCGGTGTCAGAGAGCGTACCTGGTTCGGGCAGCTGGGTTAGACGCAGTGGATAATAATGGATAAATGGGACAGTCTCATTTTACCGCGTGTTTGCAACAAAACAAAACACGGACTTATTGCTTCAAAATTGGGTTCACATCATCGAGAAGGTGGGTCGTGACGTCACGCGCTGCTCTGAAACGCGCCAACGCAGAATTTCAGACATTTAATGCGACATTTTTACCACAAAAACTTCTTTGTGTGCAAATTTTTCAGCCACATCAACCGAGGAGTTACGAAGAAATTGGCCTGTGAAAACAATGGCTACGGTCGGGCCGCTCATACGTGCATTTTTCTCCCTAGTTGACGGAAGACTTCGCGATCGCTCGGTAATCATCCAAATCATCGCCATTGGAATACAACGAAAAACAATCATCATTACTCACCGGAAATATGTTCTCGATCCGTTATCACCCGACCTGCAGTCTTCATTCAACTCTTCACACTTCAACGCTTGAATTAACACAAATTCAACCATTATAAATATGCAGTTCAGTTCAACATGAGTCGCTTTCCAATTGTTCGCGTCAAAACGCCGCCCAAAGTTAGGGCGGCAAATTACCGGCCGCTAGAATATATCGCGACCGCTCCGGAGAAAACTAAAATTGTCCACTGGCAATGTAATACTGGAGCTGCTTTGCACGATCACGCCCAATTGGTGCGTGCAAGTAAAAAGGGCACTGTTATTTCATAGCCAAAATTCAAAATTATTATCCGCATAGGTAAGAGGAACAACCTTTAAAGGAACACCTTTAAAGGCAATCTGATTTGCATGATCTCTTCCCAGGCTACTGGCTAACACCAGGGAATTAAAAATAACAACTATTATGCATAATGAAAATCCTCGCCCCTTCGGGCACCGAAGAAACAAAAACGTTTATCAGTTCGATTCACCAGGCACATGTTCTTCAGTTTTTTTTCTTGAATCTGAGTCAACACTTGAAACTTTAACGCTTGATTCAACACAGATTACCCTAAACACTTCCAAATACGTGGTTCAGGTCAAGTTTAGACAAACTTTGTATTGTTTGCGCCAAACGATCGCGTAAAGCTCAAGTTGCCAAAGTCGGGCGCTGGAAAAATATCCTGACCGGACCAGGGGGAAACGAAACTGGGCCAGTGGAAATGCAATGAGAGCTGTTTGACTAAGACCACGCTCACCGACTAAGACCACGCCCACCGGCGCGTGCTAACACGAAAGGGTGCTGTTATCTTTTAGCTGGAAATTACAATTATTGTCCGCATAGGTAAGACAGAAACCTTAAAGGCAATCGTATTTGCACGATCCTTCTGCAGGCTACTGGCCAACACTAGGAAATTAAAAATAACAACTTTGGTTTGCATTACGAAAATCCTCACCCTTTTGGAACGGAACGAAAGAAAACGGCATCAGTTCGACTCACGACACGCGTGTACACGATCCGTGGTCACTGCATCTTCGGTCTTCAGTCAACTTTAACGCTTGATACAACTCAAATTCAACACTTACAGCTATACGTTCGGTAAAAGTTCAATCGATTTCCAATTGTTTGCGCCAAACCGTCGCGTAAAGTTAAAGCGAAATAATGCCCTTTTTATACAAAAATGGAGTTAATGGAATTATCACTTGAAATTGGAACAAGTAATGTAATGTCACTCACTATATATGTAAATCCATTCACACTAAGGATATAAATGTCTCTAACCGAAGTTATTTCAATTGAAAAGTTACAAGCACTCCACACTTCTAAGCTGCGGTACTCGGCAAGCACTGCTGGTCCACTCTAAAATTGTAAATTAAGGTGTTCCAGCTGGGGCTATTTTCTCAGGTTAAAGACAAACAATGTGTTGCAAATGCCTCAATTATTGCAAGCATGAACGTCACGGCTCATATTAACAATAAACATTTAAATAAACATTCAATAAACGAAACGAATCGACACGAATATAAATCGAACGTTTAGTTTTATCCAAAATATATTTGGTATTTAGTGTACGCAATGTATTATTTAGCGTCACCGCTGACCAACAACGCGAAAAACGAAAGGTACAAAAGCGCCAGAATCGACAAGCTTCAATATTCAAGTTATTGCCGCGCAAACATTTATTTAATTTTCCAATATCATATGTTCAAATTATAGATAGAAAGTTATTTTATATCTACACTCAGTTTTCATCAATTATCCGCCATACAAGTGGCACAAGACAATACAGAAAAACAAATCAAAAGGGCATTATTTCCCTTTAATGCGGCAAAACCGGTCGCTGAAAACTCTCCCAACAGGACAGTAATAAACAAAACTGCCCATTGGAAATGCATGGGAGCTGCCTGACTGCGATCGCGACCGCCCGATGCGCGCACCCACGACCGATGCCGACCGAAGCCGACCGAAGCCGGAGGCTGGACACTTCGGTCGTGTCGGCATCCGACACGACCGAAGTGTCCAGCCTCCATACATGTTCAACAATCGAACTGGCGGCTGCCACGCTCCCGTCCTATCACCGGGCCTCAAGGCAGGGGTGTGGTTTTATGACAATGATTGTTGGGGCCCAAAATAAAAGTCATGTTATCCCCGCCTCATTTGAGTCAAACAGCTGGAGCAAAATATTTCCACTGAATTGTTCCTACGTTTAGTTTTTGCTGTAAATTAACCAACACAATGCTAAACAAAAATGTTCGCATATTACGGCAGATAATTGTTTCAGTGAAACGAAGGCGAAAGATTAGAACGATATTTACGAAACCTATTTTGTCGCTGATGTTAAAGGGAAATAATGATGTTTCCCACAAAAATGGAGTTATTACTTTAAATTGACAGAGGAGACCAAAATATATTGTAAATTCATCACATTTTGCATAAAAACTTTCCTACCGAAAGATATTTCAAGTTAAAGTTGATGAGCCTTCCACACTTCGAACGACCGGTACTTGCAAGTATGTACTTTTGGTCCTCATCAAACTGCGGGCTTTTCCCGTATTGCTTTTTTACGCAATGGAGTGGAAAACATACTTTGCGTGCTGCTTGTTGTGATTATATGCCTGACGATCCTCTACAATTAACAGCCATTGAATAAAAAGGTAACCAAATTAGCAGTTAACTGATGCATATAACGGCGTCCTAGTTAGTGGTTGCGACCCCCAATTTTTTAAAATCGCTTTATTTATTTTCGACATTAGGAGTTTTGTATAGTTTTGTCTCTGGCTGTATATAACACTATGCTTTATATTATCATGACAAAAGAATCATTTTTTCAACAACAACAAAACAATACAAAAACTGGCAAATAAATCGGAGGATCATCGATGCACATCGACGGCGACCTATTTAGTGTCGGCGATTTGTTTAGAAGTGACCATTCTAAAACGTTGAACAGATTGATACAAAAGCGCCAGATGTGTCGGTTCCCAATAGTGGAGGGAAAATACCGATCATGAACTCCTTAAATGGAAATAATTACCTTTTTATTTTGTTAGCAACAATTTCTTTGGTTACCGTTATGGTATTAAAATGATGCGATCTAAATTTAAGAATTAAATCAAATTATTCCCTAATTCAAAGTTGGAAGTTTGAGAAAATGAATGATCTGTATTTTCCATCCACTATTGGAAAGCGACATATCTGGCACTTTTGTATCAATCTGTTCAACGTTGTTGAATGGGCACTTCGAAACAAATCGCCGACACTAAATAGGTCGCCGTCGACGTGCATCCATGAGCTTCCGATTTAATTGCCAGTTTTTCAATGGTTGTTAATTGTAAAGGATGGGCGGGTATATAATCACAACAAGCAGAACGCAAAATATATTTTCTTCACCATTGCGTAAAAAAGCAATATGGGAAAAGCCCGAAGTTTGATGAAAACCGAAAAGTACTTGGCAAGAACCGGTCGTTAAAAGTGTGCAACACTTATCAAGGTTAACTTGAAATATCTTTCAGAAGGAATTTCTATATGCAAAATGCGATGAATTTACATCATATTTTGGCCTCGTCTGTCGATTTCAAGTGCTAACTCTATTTTTGTGGGAAAATGTCATAATTTGCCTCTAAAAGTATATGTACTTGCTTTTTAATTTTTCCAAGCTTCAAACTTTGAATTAGGGAATAATTGTATTTTATTCTTAAATTTAGATCACATCATTTTAATACCATAACGGTAGCCAAAGAAATTGTTGCTAACAAAAACAAGTCATTATTTCCCTTTAAGGCGACAGCAAATAAATCAATTCCGTTGAATTTATTATCGATCCTAAGCGCTGACATTAGTAAGAGTATGCAGTAAGCTTAAAGTTTGAGGCGCATCAAAGATATTTTCCATGCAGCGATACATTTGCTGAAGATGAGTTTCAAAATACTAAGTGGGCTTTTCTACAAATAAAATTGGTAGGGATCATTCGAAATTCACGTTATTTCAAACGCAAAACACATAATTACGATTTTAAGCTACAATTACTGCAACAACGTATTAACAAAACACAACTTTTCTCTAACTGCTGAAAAGCATTTAAATGGTGCGATGTTTTATGGTTTGTTATTATGAAACCTCAACGGAACATTTTGGTATGTCAGCACATTATCGCAATAAATCAATCACAAACAATAAAAAGCAAGAACCTATTATTATTATGAAAGTAAAAACTTCCGTTCCACATAAAACCTCATTTATCTCGACAAATTTCTGGACACATAATTCCAATGCAATTTATTGGCAGCTGTGTTGACTGTTGTTTCAAGTGTAAAGCTCAATTATGCAGCAGAAATTGGTTCCCCGATGGGCATTACGTTGAATTAAATCCATATATATTGAACAGTTTAAATAAAAACAAATCAAATACACTTATCAAATAAAACAAATATATATTAGCAAAGTGCCTTGCTTCTAGAAAGCTGATGCCAATGCAGTGAAAAGATTAATGGTGTGCCATACTGTGAGCAGAATAGCATAATAAATAAAATATTAAACTGATGTTAGGGATAAAAACTAACTTTTTGAAATTTAAAGCAGTGACATCAATGACGATTCGCAAAATCCTGAGCTTCAAACATCATTTAATATGTATGCACTTTAAACCATGATTATCAATTGGAACGCCAAACAATTGATTATTTCAATTTGGTCTCCAGTAGCCTCATTATTTGGCCTCATTATTTGGCACCCACAAAAAGATAGAAAACCACACCCCTGGCCAACGGTGAAGCTCTGCACATGGTCTGCCCTCGCCTGAGCATTCTGACGGGGGGGGGAGAGGGCGGATCCAGGGCGCACCAAATTCATCACACAAAATGACAATAAATCAATAAATCACAATAAATCGGCCGAATATTGACACATACCCTGAGTTTATGGAACTCTGAGCAGCTTTTACAAATGAAAGTTTGTTTGAAATGAATTAATTCACGAGAAAGCGAATTCCATTGAGTTTTCAAATATAAGACTTTAAGCTAATTAATTAAAATACAATTATTAATATTAAGGTAAATTAAGCTTATTATTAGGATTAATATTAAGATTAAGATGAATTAAGAATAAGAAAGCATTATTAAGATGATTAAGATTAGATATTTACTTCAAGATAAATAAAGATAATATTTTGTAATCGGGACTTTCTGGAATTTGCAACCTAAACATACTTCTGTTGGCCTGTTCTGGATCCGCCCTTTCATTACACGGGAGCTCGCCGAGGGCGGCCCGCGACAAACACTCGAAATGGCCGCTACCGCAGAGCTAACACCGTAACAAAAACAAACTGAGACCGTATCAGTGCAATGCTTACTGAATATAAACAATATACCGTTCTGGATAAATATCCGGAACGGACTGACCGATTTATCGATCCGTCGTGCAGGCTCCTCGGTGCAGCATCCAAAGTGCCGCCTTGCAGATTTCGTCGTCCTTAACATCTTCCGCAAGAGGCGACAACACACCGCAACTTGGCCACAACGTCTCTTCCAAAAAAAACGCCAAGGGTCCCTCTCAGAATTCCTCTGAGCTTGCCTCCGTCAGCACCACCATGAAGTCCGAAACACCAAGCCAGCACAGGCCACAGCGATATCGCCACTCTCCGTAACCTGCGGACCGGCATCAGCGCAGCGCGGTCGCCAGCACCCCCTCCAGCGCGTCCCTCCGGTACCTGCGGCGGCGGCGAGCGCCGCCGCGGGAAGAGCGGCTTCAGGCCGCCGCCAGGGGTGGTACCAAACGCTTACAGAATTACTGAATACGCGGTTTTCGGGCAAAGTAGTTTCTCGGTTAATAATAATAAATTGTATGCATTTACCTAAATTAGAATCAAAGTATATTTGTCTTAAATTGTGGTGCAAAAAATGGTACAGATAATATAAACTTCTAGAGTTAGCAGCCAACGACCAATCAGGGGCCAAGTATTTTCCCGCCGTCGTCAAACGTCTTCAAGCAGAAAACTCACCGATAACTGCAGCCGAAGAGGTCAGGGGTCAGTCAGGTGCGCGTGCGGCGTCGCGCCGCGGCGGCGGCCTTTTGATCTTAAGGGCCATTTTCGAGCAGTGCTGGCCGCCAGGTTTGCATCTGTGTGAGGAGGCGGCCATGCTTTGGCCTGGTGAAGGAGTGAGGAGGGGAGGGGGAGAGGAGGATGAGGGGCGGAGAGTGAACTATTGGAAATTAGTAATGAAGTCAATGATATATTACGATGTATCACAGTTTGTCAAGTAAAAGTAATACGTACCTACCTATTATATCTACGTAATTAGAGTAAAGATATTGGCACCACTTAACCCTATTTGTAACAGGCTCCTGGCTACCCCTATTTGTAACAGGGGGGGGGGGGCGGATTCCGTCCCCCCCCGGAAATCTCGAGATCTACCCGTCCGATTTTCAAATATGAAACGGTGTTTGGTTCCCCTCAACACGATCTACATTTCTAAATAATAACAAAATCTAAATTTGTGATAGGGGGGCAACAGGGGGGAAAAAACTACAAATTTTAGTGGTATTTTCGATCCAACATAGCTTTCATGTTTATCGACTGATTTTAACACAACTAATACGAATCGATAGAGATTGAATTGGAAATTGATAAATGACAGTGGCGTTTGAAAATTCAAAAATCATAGGCGTGTGCAGGGCACTCAATATGGGGGTGAAGTAAATGCGTAATAAAACCATTTTTTGATGTTGTTTTTTTGACAAATGAAATGGTATGTGATTGTGACATTAGACAAAACAGTTGAAAATAATATTTTTTGCCATAGGCGGTACCAGGTTAGTGAAAAATGGAGGTCAAATTGGGAAAAAATATTAACCGCAAACAAGTTGCTACCCAACACTATAAATATGTTACTGATCGTAGATAGTTCCTTTTTGCATGTTGTACTTCATCATAGGCGTATCCAGGATCCAAACTGGGGCGGCGCAAGACTTTTTGATAAGTATGTTATCCGCTATTATGATACTAACTAGTCAACAGGGACTATTTCACTTAAAACTTCAATTAACATTGCTTACCCCCCTTTTACCCTACCTGGACTCGCCTATTATCTTATAATCGTTCGTAGAGTAGCCTGTGGTGCGTGTTTCATCCGAAAACTGGAGTATGTTATGCCATTGTACGCCCATGCCTCATAGTTTCCTTGCAATACTATGACCCCTTTCTTCCATTCCTGAGCGCGCCTCTGCAAAACAAATGACTTTATTCCCTTTTCTGGCCTTATATGTGCATATATCATTATAAGCTAACCGTCTATTGCGCCGTTATTGCTGGCATATCGTCATCACCATGCCAGTCACCCCCCTTTCCATGTGCCTGAACACGCCCCTGAAACTATATATGTAATAAATTATGCAAATAATGGAAGCAGAAGCTATCTTTTACATCTTGATAACTATAAATGCCCCTTACATTGCTCTATTTTCTTCCCGCCAAGCATTGAATACTTCCTGGAAACCCCCCTTTTTCAAGCCCCTGAAACCGCCTCTGCCATGCAATTTGTATAAGATTTAATTAACATCAACCCATTTTCACTTGTTGCAATCACCGTAAACCGATGTAACTCCTTCATACTTGAGGCAGTTAGGAAGAAACCGTGAAGATCGCATTTCCGTATTATCGCCAAATATCGCCTCCGAACCCACCCAAAACTGTGCCCTGGAACCGCCTCTGTTCCGGTTAAGAACTAAAAATTTGAACTCCAAATGCAGTATTCAATTCTAGGAAAAGTCCCAAAATTTCATGAGCCTGCGCCCAGCCGTTCTGGAGATATCTGCGAAAAACATGAGGGGGGGGGGGCGAAATCCGCCCCTCCCCTGTTACAAATAGGGTTAAGCTATCAATTAACTTAATTCGTTGGCATTAGTTAATTAATCGAATACGTAATACAAATTACTTGTCTATTTAAACAGGCACAGGGAATCATTTTTAATCTACAATGAGAAATATTGCGTCGTGGCGTACCCATGTTGGCCACCCAGTCTGCACCAGTGTCCAGTGGCGGATCCAGGTGGGGGGGGGGGGGGGTACGGGGTTTATGATCCCCCCCTTGGGCTGTGAAGGGGCACCAGGGGTACCACCGCGCCGGTAAAGCAAGGGCACCACCGTGCACCAGCGGCACCACCGCGCCGGTACAACAGCGGCACCACCGCGCCGGTGCACCAGGGGCACCACCGCGCCGGCGTGCCAGCGCCACGAGCACTCACTGTGATAGATCATTCAAAACTCCTTTCAAAATTATCACTTCACGGAATTGACACGTCTTGGTTCTCTGCCTATTTGCGCAACCACACCCAGAGTGTCAGCCTCACTAACGGTCTGGGTGGTCAAAACTTCCCTCCCGCTGCCCAACAGCATCGGTGTGTTTCAAGGCTCATCTCTAGGCCCTCTCCTCTACTGCGTCTTCGCAAACGATCTCAGTCTGTTTGCCGAGGACGCAGTGGTTGTCCAATATGCTGACGACACCCAAATTTTGGTCAGCGGCAAAAAATCTGATATTCACAAAGTCGTCACTCGCATGGGGGTGCCTTAGCCTCTCTCGATAACTGGTTGCAAGCAAATGGACTGAAATAAATGCCGCCAAGACCCGACTGATGCTTCTGGGCAGCTCTCAAAATCTGCGCACTGTACATGACATCAAAGTAAAATTCCGCGATCAGGATTTACTCCCCATCTCAGGAGCCAAAAACCATGTCTCACCTTTGACCGCTCGTTATGCTGGGACCGCCATGTCTCTACCGTAACACAACGCTGCTTCGGAGTTTTGACTGTTTGTTGCACACTCACTTTGTTGCACACTTGTTGCACACTCCCGATGTTGAATGTCCTGCCGATATCAGTTTACACCGTTTGAAAATGCACAAATGATATTCTATTTTATTGAAATATGTCTAACTGATACACGTTTGCCGAAAATTAAGTGTCGCCGTTAACGGATTGTATATCCCATTGTTACGTTTAATTTTACAGATGCCGATTAGCATTAAACATTCCCACCTGTCTCAACATTTGATAAGAGATAGCGGGTGATAGAGCCAGTGCCAATCTTTTTCAGCAGTCCAAACTGTTTAGAAAACTTGGTCCTCAATCGTTTGCAATATTAATTTTAAGTTCGCATTTTCTTAAACATATCATGTTAGGAAAAGTACAGCCGGAGTTAACACACGAGCCGCTGGAGGACTATTTATAGCCGCCCAGGGGTGTGATTTTCTGTATGAGTGCCAGGGCACCCACAAAGTTAAAATGGGCACCCACAATAGTACATTAGCAGACACAGTCTACGTTACTTATTGTAATATTCCGTGGTGTATGGGGAAAATCTGATTATGAGCGGCCCGGCCTGACCCGACCCGACCCGACCCGACCCGACCCGACCCGTGGCGACGCTTTTGAGAAGCTCATATCTCTGCAACCGCACGTCCGATTGACAAGCGGACTTCTTTCCTGAGCAGCCCCATCTAACCTACCCTGTTTGAAACCAGTGCCGACTCATGTGCGTGACTACCACTGCGCGTGGCGCGTGCCGCGTGAGGGGCGTTGAAAAGTATTTTCTCGCAATAACTCCGCAACGACTGGGCAGATTACGTGAACATTTCGTGTGTGGTTAGGTACTCCTCAGCCGCCACATTAACACAACTCAGGGGTGGGGTGACTGCATGTGCTCACGTGTACACCCCTATTTTATATCTCAGGAACGGCTGAGCCGATTGTGTTCAAATTTGGTGTGTAGTTAGGGACCTCTCATCCACCAGTTTCCCCACAAGTCAGGGATGGGTGCCTCTGCACGTGCGCACGTACACACCCCTATTTTGTATCTCAGGAACGACTGAGCCGATAGTGTTCTAATTTGGTGCGTGGTTAGGAACCTCTCAGCCGCCGCCTTTCCACAAGTCGGGGGTGGGGTGGCTTTACACGTGCGCACGTGCACACCCCTATTCTATATCTCTGGAACGGCTGAGCCAATTGTGTTCAAATTTGGTGTGTGGTTAGGGACTTCTCAGCCCCCACTTTCCCACAAGTCAAAGGTGGGTGCCTCTGCACGTGCGCACGTGCGCACCTTTTTTTGTATCTCAGAAATTACTCACCCGATCGAGTTGAAATTCCCCGTACATTTCCTTCGCGCTCGCTCGTTCATCGCCAACTACGGCGCCTTACTGGTATATTATATTTTGTAATACTACGTTGGAAATGCATAAAAGCTGTATTTTGCTCAGACTACCGGCATGCAGTGTTGTAACCCAAAAAGAATAGATTAAAATGCGTATTGCATATGAAAACGAAACTGAAGTAGGTAAGTGTAAAACTATGGTCAACATCAAGTTCCACGGGAATCAAATTTACCCGCTGCAACAAAGTGGCGCGCATTAACACTTGGATGCTAACTACAACGGTTATTGCAAGACAAAAATATCTAGTTATTTTTTTACCGCACCCCACCGCGTATATTTTTTCACCGCTTTACTTTTGGCAGTGGCAGGAACAATGATCGAAATTTTACCTGGAATGGCATGGCCTGAAGATCTGAAAATTGCGCCCTCGATGTAATTGGACCCAAGGAATCGATTGAGACTACTTGTGAGCAAATCGGACGGTAACTTTAGTGATAGCGGTTAGGACGCTAACCTTTAAGGTCAAATATGGAGAACGTGCTAGAGCCTAAAGTTACTGTCCGATTTGCTCAAAAGTGGTCTCATTTGATTCCCTGGGTCCCTAGGTCCAATTACATCGAGGGCGCTATTTTCAGATCTTCAGGCCATGCCATTCCAGGTAAAATTTCGATCATGTTTCCTGCCACTGCCAAAAGTAAAGCGGTGGAAAAATATACGCCCCCCACCCCCCGTTATGGAAGTTTTCTAAGTTCCAACCCGCCAACCCATAACTATGTCTCGGCACCCAGAACCATTTTGATAAAACCACACCCCTGCCTCCCCCTTTGCTTCCTGCAAATAACTCAGAAACGCCTAAACTTAGCGACTTGAAATAAGTTTCGCGCTTGTATTGCACGGCGCAACGCAATGCGCATGCACCGCCCTGGCCCGACGGCGAGCAGTCGACCGGGCCACCGGCGGAACCTGGAGAGGCCGGGACGGCTGGCAGAGCCAAGAGCCGGCCCGCTAGTAGACGCAGCACCCATTACCATATCAAATGCTAAAAGTTTGAAACCGATCGGCCAATAGCTCTACTTGGAAAAAATAGTTGAGTGGTTCTATTTTAACCCCGAAAACTGAGTAAAATTACTCTGCTTACTGAGGTCATGTGATGGTGTAGTTTTGAGTCATTGATACTCCTAATAACAGAGTAAACTTACTCCAAGGAATGTAAGAATCGCTACGCGCTGGCTTACGTACTAAATAACTCCGATCAACCCCTCTTTCTTTTGGATCCCTCCGATTTCCTTCCGCACCAACTTACGCACCCAGGAAGCGCGGGCATAAGGCAAGCGCGTAAGAAAGTTACGCGCCTTTGGATCCTCCCAGCCTTACTGAGTTATTTTACTACATAATTTTATGAGAAAGGGTAATGTATGGTGGTTCCGGCTGGGTCCCACAAAATGGCTTTCAGTCTCTGAATGGAGTAAAAATTTGGCCTAAAAATGCACAGCTTAAGTAGGTAACTAAGCCTTTAAAGGTTAAAGACGTAATAGGTTCTTCTATAACTTACCATTAAAGGGAGTGTGCCTACTCACATCGCTTAGTTGGGGTTATTGACACTGGTCTATAGAGCACAATTTTCTGAATTGAACCAATACTTCATTTTTCCAGATTCACCCTTGTTGCTGAGATATTCAAAGACTCCAGGAATTTGCTTGGGAGCAAAAAGTTATCGGGTAGACTCCAGAGGGCTTCCGCTACTAGAAGCACTGCAACTATCGATTAAACTGCTAGAATATTGTTAGCGCCGGCCAATAGCAATTCAACAAAACAGCTCGTGCACGCTGATAGCAACAGCCGAACAGAAACTGGACGGCCATCATGTTTTTCGATGATGGCCGATGACATTTTTTTAAAGAAGATATCAATTTAGAGCTACGAAACTTGCACATAATAAGGTTCACAGTGGCAAGAACGTGCTGTGCAAAACTCGTCTTTCTATCTTGCATGATATGACCGTAATTGTATTGTCTTATGTGCGCCGTTTTATATAACATCACCATAGTGGCGATCGTTTTATAGATATCGAAACAAATATAAAAAAACAACAATATAAGTGGAAATTCAACTAAAGGGGCTCCAGATGTGAATTTTATCATATACAACAATCAAACCAACAGCTACTTACCGTATGAAAAATATTGTTGACATTCCAAAACAGTAGGCACACTCCCTTTAAACGGCAAATGTTTTTAATAATATTCCGTGGTGTAAGTGGAAAAATTGCAGGGGAAATGAAGAAGGGAGTGGGCAGTTGCATTGACACCGATGAGATTTTCGACCTTACGAGCCGTTGGAACCCCCCAGCCTAAGTTTTAAAGGGGGTGTGTCTACTGTTTTGTATCACCCAAAACATGTTTCCTACAATCATTAGCAATAGTTTTCACGTTTGAATGACATACAAGTCCTAGATAAGCCTCAAATAATTTAATTTAAGCTTGAATTGTTTCTGCATATTTCGATATTGAAGTGACATTTTAAATGGTGCAGGCAAACAGACGAACGAAGATGTAATGTAATATGGCGCACGTAAGACATTCATGCCATTGATTACGAACGGCAGTTGTGAACAAACAGTCAAAGCAGAACCGGAGCTCTGTTTGAATGCTGCTATCAGCGCTCACGAGCTGTTTAACCTTCGCCTGACAGCCCCCCCCACCCTGAGGTTTTTCTTGAATAACTTTTTATACATGCAACGCATCTTGCTGAAATTTTTGGTAGCTTAATTGACCACAATTATACGTATGCTGTAAAAAAAATATTTGAAATTGGTTAAGTAGTTTGGGAGATAATCATGTTTTGATAACGTCATGCTGGTGGAAAAACGATAAATATTTGAAAAATGGTAGAACATAGAGTTTTAAAGGAAATTTGAAACGTAATTTACTAAAGATACACAATGTCATTTTCTTTAAAATGGCAATCTCGGATTTTCAAAATTGTGGGTTTTTAACCCCTAAAATAAACAAAAAACTTTTTTTTAAATTTAAATCCCCACAAAATCAAAATTTTCAAAGATGTTAGAAAAACTGGAATATATGTGAGAGAACTGGGTATGGACAATACCCATACCAAATTGCAAAGCAATATCTTCATTTTTGACTGAGTGATGGCTCCCTAAGTGTAAGAAACTCATGACGTCATTTTTTAATTACTTTTTTTTACTTTTTTTACAAGATACGAACAAATAATTACCTTTTCTGTATTTCTGAGCCAAAACTGGTCTAGGAACATGCCTTTTTATTTACATTTATCCATTTCTAATTTTGAGGTTTTCTGAAGAGCAAAATTGCTGTTCTGGACGTGGTAAATCCGAGGTCATTGACTTGACCTGGAAGGTCACCAGTTGACCTGAAACCTAAAAATCGCATACCCTTCGATTTCTCTCATGGCAGGCAATATGCTGGTTCTTACCGCATTGCTTTAAGTTGCTTGGTTTGGAAGTTAGCAGGGGCCTGTCAGGCCCCCCGTAGGGCGAAGGTGAAAAAAGCTCCCATAGGGCGAGGGTTAATCGAAATGTGATTGGTTGACGTAATCGGTACGTTGGCAAGTTTGCATCGAATTCTGGTGATGGAAGCGGGCTGGGGTAGCACCGCTAACTTTTGTATTCCATACCAATGCTGGGGTAAAGGGAATTTCTCAACAACTAGGGCTTTACTGGAGGAATGCAAGTATGTATGTATGTATTAACGTAAACAGACCGTTCCACACGACAGGGTTATTCTTCGGTCTTCCATACATGAACATAAACATGAGTGAGCTAAAACGGTAAAAAGTGAGCTAAAACAGTTTGCCCTGTTTTGCCGACATCGTAAAATTATTGAGCAATGTAAAATCTAATGGGCGACACTGCATTCAGAACACACTGAGATTAAATATGCGCATTGTATGAATGGCTAGCCCTATACAAGAATGTGCGCTTTCCGTGATTGTTTCTAGGTCGAGGCAAGGCTAGATGTTTCGATTGTCGGGTATCATGCTCCAGTATTTCGTAGTTGAACTGGATGCGCGACGCCAACGACGAAGGTTTCGCTCTAGTTATAACCTTATGCAACATGCACAAGTCAGAGTATTTTACTAAATCTAACGCATTTAGCCAACCTAATTCACGCAATACATCAGAGATGTGGTCGTATTTCCTGCGTCCTGATATGACTCGTGCGGCAAAATTTAAGATTTTTTGGATGTTCTTAAGAGACGTCACACTGGCACTGCCATACACTTGTACACAGTATCTCACATGTGATAGCACCAGACAATCGACAATGCGCGGCAACACTTCAGCGGGCAAGGCATGCTTTACATGGCTTAATCCGATCAAAATTCCAAAGCAGCGATCAGTGATGTTTTTTATATGATATTCCCATGACAATGTTTCATCCATCACCACTCCTAAATTTTTGACTTTGTTGGAACATTGAATTTGCTCTCCCATAAAATAAAATAATGGGGGCTGCGCAATACGCTTTAACTGCCTCCTGTCTCCACACAAAATAAATTCAGTTTTTGCCGCATTAACCTTCATGCCATGTTGTTGGAACCACGTTGACATCGTTACTAGCAACTCTTCCATGCTCCTTTGTAGTTCCCCAATTTGATCTCGAGGGCCTGTGACAGCGAGCTGTGTGTCATCGGCATAACGCACCGATGTGACCTTGAAGCCATTGATTTTAGCTGGAATGTGGCATGCGAGATCGTTGCTAGCAATGTTGTACAATAATGGGCCGAGACAAGTACCCTGGAAAGTCCCAATTGTGATAGGAAGTGGCTTTGAAAAACTTTCCCCTACTTTAACCCGTTGTACGTGTCCGTGTAGGTAGCTTTTAAACCAGCCTGATGAAATTTGCAACAATTCTAATTTATTAATGAGCGTTTTGTGATCAATAACATCGAAGCAGCGACTCAAATCAATGAGAACCAATATGGAAATTTGGGATCGATCCATGCCCCTGAGAATTTCGTCAGTCATTGTCAATAGGGCGGCACATGTCGAATGTTGCGGCAAGAAACCATGTTGATCTTCGCTCAATAGAATTTGGCTCTGGAGGTAGCTTGTCAACTGTTTTTGTACTAACCTTTCTACTACTTTGCATATACCAGGAACTTTCGTGATAGGTCTAAAATTTGATGCTTTAGATGGATCGTCTCTTTTAAATAGAGGAATGACGGTCGCCCTTTTCCAGGCAGAGGGCACGGTTTCAGAGACAAAGCTAGTGTTAATGATACGTAAAAGGTAGCGTCCAATTGCATCAAATGTCAGTTTTAAAATTTGGATTGGGACGTCGCCTTCTATTGAAGAGTCTTTGTTGGATAGTGAAAATAAAGCACACCTTAGTTCAGTCAACGTGACTGGTGTGAGCCTCATTGACCCAGCGTTGACCCTAGGTAGTCGAGTAAAAAGCTTCTCTCGGCCCGAACGGTCGAAGTCGGCAACCACCTCGTCTCTAGTGTGTGTACCTACTGCTGTAAAGTAATCGTTCAGGTCATCTGGTGTTAAATTTTGCGGTTGCTTTGTGTATCCACGTTTAGGTGCAATTACATATTTTAATTTCTGAAACAATGACGAGGATGTTGAGTTGTGGACGCGGTTTGCTATATCTGCCCGACAGTCTTTGCGAATCGCCCGTTTAGTTAATGTGTTGATTTCCTGATACGCTGGATCGTTTGTTTCTTTATATCGTTTGCGCTGCTTCATCAGATTGAGGGTTTCATTCGAAACCGGTGGGGGACGGGGGTTGTGAAATCTAAATTTTCTGATAGGAGCATGGAAGTCTAACATTTCGTTAAGCGTATTTGAAAAAGCCTCCCACTGCTGTTGACATGTTTCATTTTGTTTTACAACAGAGTGCCATCCAATGTTCCTTACATCAGTCAAAAAAGCACCATTATCGAATGTTCGCCATCTCCGGCCCGTCCTGTACTGCGCCCTTTGTCTGGCTCGGGGCACCGTTACTCCCACACATACGCGACGGTGGTGGCTCGCGTAATCACATTTTTGGACAGAACACATTGTTAGTGATCGGTCGTTACACAACGAATCAGACATCAGCACAACATCAAGTAATGAGCGCGTACGGTCACGATAAAAGGTAGGTTCGCGTACTACACAGTTCAGCCCGTACCTTTCTAATTCCCGAAGCCTTTCATTTGCTGCTGGATTTGTTTGAGGGTCTGAATTCAGATCACCCGCTAAAATGATACGGTGAGATGAAGAGGCCGTAATTATTTGTTGGATTTGTTCCTCTAAATCGTTGAAATCCGCTTGAATTTGAGCGTGGTTTGATGAAGGTGGTCGATAGACACAAGCCAAAGTGGCTGCTTTCTTTTTGTCAATTTTCACCTTGACCCAGAGCGCCTCTACATGAGAGTCTGATCCAGTCGTTTTCACTTTAATTATATTGGCGGATAAATGTTCCTTCACAAATATTGCGACCCCTCCTCCAGATTTTTTACGTCCTGTTTTTCTGTCCAGCCGAAAAAGGCGATACCCTGGAATTGTAATAAATCGGTCTGGCGTCGTTGACTTCAGATTGGTCTCAGTAAAACATAGCATTTCTGGAGACCGAAGGGAAACATCAGTGCGAATGTCCGGTAATTTTGGAAGAAGGGACTGAACATTTAACAGCTCCAGTGACAGTTTTCCGCGCGTCGTCGTCTCCGATGGAACGCCGTCTGATGCGGTGTTGTTGTCCGGGTGTGTGACACACGCTCGTCTGGTTTGCCTCTCGTTGAGCCGTGGTGGTTCGATAAGTTGGCGTGGCGGCTGAGCGAGCGTTCTGCTGCGCTGTGGTGAGGTGTGGCGTCCTACACGGGAGTGCAACGCCCCAGCGTGCTGGAGAGGGTTGTCTGGATTCGGTGTTGGTGGACGCCCTACACGGCGGGGTGGTGTTACCCCAACGTCCGGACCGGTTTGCTGTTCGCCGCTTCCTCTCGCTTTGGCTCGGCGGACCCTCCACCCGCCGCGACACCCGCGGTGTGCGGGCCGGCGGGAGCGGGCCCCCGTCACTGCCCCGTCGCCCGGCATTGTTGACATTAGCCGGGCGACGTCCCCTGGTCAGCGGGTCTCCCTCCGGCTGCCCCGGTTTCCATGACAACGGGCAGGGGAGCCGGAAGGGTGAAGTCCTCCGCGCTGCCATCGCGCGCATACGCGTCGGAAAAGAAGTAGTTATGGAGAATTGACGCAGGAATCTTGAGAGAATTAAATAACAAGCCCTTCAATTTCACTGTTTCACTGTTGAGTTAAATTGGCACCTTGTCAACTCCAATATTGACACTTTCCACCGCTTTGACTGACCCAGAACTTCCTTGAGACGGCTTGACGCAGTTAACACAGCTTTCGAAATATAAATCTTGGAACGTAGTTTTTGAATGATATACACAACTCACAGTACTTGCGGCGTTGCACAATGGTGAAGCTGATGATGATGAACACGTAGACACTAATTTTCACGAGGACTAGCGTTTAATTCCGCGAGTAGAACACAAACACTGCGGAGCGGCCGGGGGACGCCTGTGTAGCGCGCGCGCCCGAAGTATGACTTGATTCAGAAAAATATGCCCTACAATTTCATGTCCATGACTCCATTTCGCCAATGTCAGTAGACACACTACCTTTAAAGTCGGTAGAGTGGTAGAAGTGTTTCATGAAGCAAAATATATAATATCACTTTCACAACTTACAAAGCTACAACAGTACTACTGCGGTTTAGAAACATTTTGCGGAGTTCGTTTCATAAGGATCAACTGTTCCGATAACAGTAGTAAAATGGTGATTTTTGTCTTAGAATTCCACAACACAAACAACATTTGCTCCGCCCCGTCGAAAAAGCACGGACAAGTTTTAGCTACCTGTTTTATTTCTTGTATAAATACTTCTATTTGATATATTTTTTCCGTACCTTTCAATTTTTACCTTTTTAAATCTTAAATGTTGGCAAATAGTTAACTGCAATATTTTCATAACATTGGATTCAACACCAAAAACTTAATGAAAGTTGCAATTTACCCCCAAATTTCGCAGCATTTTAACGTTAGCCCAGAATTTTAGGCGCCGCTCCCCTAGACCCCTTGCTGGCTCCCCATATGTCTGGCTGGTCCCATACTTTGTTGTGCCGTTCACATTTTTTTTTGTGGCGACGCCTCTGCATTTTCTGTATCTGCAAATAAAATAAATGAAACACGGCCAACTTAAGGAACAAATATTGGAAAAGTTTAGCTTACCTGCTTCCATTCATATATCTCCTCGAAAAGAGCTGCTATCTTCGTCCTTTTTGAGGGCGTTCACTTCTATCACTCTTATGACTACCGGACCTAGGTACAGTCGGTCTCATAATGTCGGTCCCTTGCCACCACGTGGCGCTACGGTCGCGATAGGCACAAAAAGGTGGTTTCCCCACCTTTAGGTTGGTACCCACTGTGGCTGTCTGGCAGGTGCGTGACCTGGGGAATGGGAGGGAGGGAGGGAGTGCGGGGCGTTGTCGGAATGGAATGCGCCGCGACCCGGGTGGTGGTCAGGGCCGTCTGTCTCGAGGGTCAAGAGGTCGCCTGTCCTGAGCTGGCAGATATCAAATATTGGAGACTGAATAACAGTGTTCATCACATCAGCCCAAATAGCTCAGTCGGTATAGCTGTCTACTCCTAGCGTATTTGTAGATTGGTTGTGGGTTCGAACCGCGCCGGTACCAGGCGCTTTTACGTGTATTCCTTTCTTAATCATGCCACGTATCATGTGCAATGCAGAACCCCATAAATACGAATGAAAACGTCCACCTGGTGATTCTACACGAAAATCAGACAAATGCAGTGGGCCTCTCACTGATATGTTCGCATCACGCCGCTCCGTCCTTCACGCTCCACAAACACACCCGGGCGGGTTTATATCCATATAGTTAGCGACGATATCTGCGACGACAGTATTTAAAACCTTAGGTCTATGGAGCATCGCCAGGTGTGTAGCTGATAGAGCATCTGACTGGCTACGTGTTTAAATTTCACCTTGACCTTGAGATATGTTTGATCGGCCGTAAAACATTTATTTTTTAGCAGATTGCAAACAAAAACCGCCAAAAGACGGCAAATTACATTCTCCCACAAGATGACTATCTCAGATTTGCAAAATATTGAGTTTTGACCCTCCAAAATCTAAAACACATTTTGGGAGGAAAATTATCATTAAAAAATCAAAAAATTTCAAATAACGAAAAAATGTCGGAGAGGTGCCTTCTAGCTACCAGCATACCAAATTGCAAAGCAATATCTATATCTATATCAAAGCAATAAGCAATATAGATGACTCCAATGAGTATACAATTAGATGACGTCATTTTTAATTGCGATTTTTGGCATTTTTAACTCGTACACAAAAACCATTTACACGATTGGAATCCTGAGACAGAACTATCAGAAACAAGTGTTTATTAATTAAAAAGATGAACTTCAAAATTTGACCTCTTGACCTATTTTGATCTGACCTTGAGGTCAAATGTCAAGATCATTGTTACCATTGAATTATAAGTTTAAAATCAACCCCTATAATATGCGTCACACGAATTTCATATGACTTGCTTATGGTGACCTTTCGTGACCTCAGCTTGACCTTGACCTGTGCTTAATATGAGTTATACTCATAATCAGTAAATTTCCCTGTTCATTGGAAGCATTTTGGTTGAGTTTGGTCGCACTGCTCTTTATAGTCTTGTCTATACAGCCAGTAATCCGAAAACATGTGATTTTGACATTTGAACTGACCTTGACCTTTGACCTTGACCTTTTAAAGAAAATGTAAAGCATGCTTTAGCAGCTTCTCATTGAGAGCTTTCGATCGCCGCCTCGCGCGTCTCGCTACGAATATTGATTTGGGAGTTACGACGGGGGGAGGAATCTGCCCCCCAACGGGGCGCGTTTGGCTGAATTCCCCAGCGGGGCGCGGATTAAATCGTTATATCTCCGCAATCGTAACATATTTTTCCGATCCAAAAACGTCTTTGTGTAGTAAAATAAATGGCCTTGGTAGGGAGATGTACCGAATCTGAATTACAGAACGTTACATGATATTAAAGCCGTTTTATTACAAATATTTCCAAAACAGATGACTTTATATATTTTTTTGAAACCTCGATTTTTTTGGAATCTCGGTTCAATTTGATTTTTAAAAAAATACTCGGTCATCATCAGTCCGAACGATATGGAAGAAACTGTCAGCCTATCTCTCCACTTCCCCACAGCCATAGTCATAGAGATTATCGCTCCATGCATTGATCAATGAATGACCAGTGCTCTGGATCTACACACTACGCGCGGGCTGTCGCAGACCCTCGCCACAAACTCCACGCTCACTGTTATCGTTCGATCAGTATATGGGCCACGGGGCAGGACGGAATGGAGAAGTGCGGATTCGGCCAAGTATCGAACGGTGCCAAGCGGCTCGTCAAACCGGTTCCTCCCCTTGACCCTTTTCAGCGGTGAAATCCGCCAAGCTGTCGTTTTGCCTACCGCGAGAGGACCGGTCCGGGGGAAGATACTTTTCGACACACATGTACAGTTGGTCTCATAATGATCTTCCCTAGCTCTGGGTCTCCCACGGTAGGCAAAACGATAGCTGGCTGATTCCCGCACCTAGGCGGGACCGGACCGGTTTGACAGCTCGCCCGGTGCCGGCCGATACTTGGCGGAATCTGCACCGCTCCGTCCTGGTCTGACCCACACAGGCCGATTGGGGAAGAACAATGCGCATGTGTGGCGAGGCTGTGTGGCGGACCGTGGTTGGAAATATACGCAGACCTAGAGTTAACGACGATGTCTGTGATGACCAGTTTTAAGAAAACCCATAGGTCTGTGAAGCATCGCTAAGTGTCCCATTGATAGAACACTGCACGGGCTATAATTTAAGACGAATATTTGTATCTCAAGTTGACCGATACCGTCGTCACAGATGTCTCGAAAATGCCTAAAAATCGCACACTGCTAGAATCCTCTCATGACAGGCAACATGCTGGTTCTTACTGCATTGCTCTAAGTAGCTTGGTTTGGAAGTTAACAGGGGGAGCCTGTCAGCCCCCCCCCCCCTCCCCCCGTAGGGTGAAGGTGAAAAAACTCCCGTAGGGCGAGGGTTAAGTCAACTGAACATGGATGCAATGTCCTAACTAGATAGTCTCAATCTTTTTTATCTGATGATTTAAAAAAAAATAGGGCATCATAAGTTTAAAATCCTGTTAAAACACCTTTTCAAAGAAAAATATTCTGCATGTCATCAGTGAGCTGTGAGACTCAATCTTGCTTAGTGTTAACTCTTTGGAAATGTTGCAATACCAGACTTCATGTATTGATGTATCAGTGTTTTAGGGGATATACACCACAAATTGTAATATAGATGTCTGTTTTGAGGGTCCAGAGTTTGTAGTAACTAATAGTGTATGCTATATTAACATATCGGATGAGGGGGCAAGGGCTTTGGGAGATGCCTACAGAAGCGTCATTCAGGGAAACTAAGTAGGAGGGGGGGGGGGGGGGGGGGGTTCGTGGACGATAGTACCAGGGCATCAGGAAGTAAGCATTGGTAGAAGTTCATGTCAGAAGAGGACAGTAGATCATAATTCCTCAGAATTAGTAGAGTCAGCTCAAAGTATAAGATCACATGTGTGTTGCTGAATGCCCAAAGTATTAGGTCTAAATTTGATGAGTTTGAGTGTTATGTTGCCCTTAAAAAGCCTGATATCAATTGTGTAACCGAAACATGGGTTGGTGAGGGGTATAATAGGGATAGGCTACAGAATTTCGAGTTACAAGGGTATAACATGTTCTCATACTGCAGAGAATCACGGCAGGGGGGCGGCGTGGGTAATAGTTCAGTAACTCACCACGTACATCAAGTTTCATGATATTCACATTCACATTCAAATGACACATTCACCAGAACGCACCAAATTCAATGAAACTATGCAAACAAATAGAGAAAACATGCTCTTTCAGAATATATAGGTCACTATTCATGACACTCAAAGGTTATTGAGTAAGAGCCCCTAAAACCTGAACAATTACCCCCTCTCCCATGTTAACCTGCAGTCATTCAGGAGCCAATAAGTCAAAAAGAAACGCACAAATTAGCCCGAGACTTTGCATCCTCATAAAGAAAGGTTTTCCGCAGATTTCCAGAAAGTGACAATACGTGACACTCAAAAGTACAGCCCTCAGAGGCCGTCAAGTTTTCCACTTATTTTCAATCATTCACATTCACCAAATTGGCGGAACACGCCGATTTCAACAAAACTTATGGACATTGTATAACATCACGCGGTACATCTGAAAATCATAGTGCCTATTTATGAAATTTCCAAATTTGACCTCCAGAACCCCTCAAAGCTAAAAAATGCCCCCCTCTCCCATGTTAACATGCAGTCATTCAGAAGACAATACGTAAAAAAGAAACGCACATATTAGCAAGCGACTTTGTATCCTCATATAGAAAGGTTGTCCGCAGATTTCCAGAAAGTGTCAATACGTGACACTCAAAAATACAGCCCACAGGGGCCGTCACGTTTTCCACTTATTTGCAATCATTCACATTCGGCAAATTGGTGGAACACGCCGATTTAAACGAAACTTACGGACATTGAACAACACCACGCGGTGCATCTGAAAATCATAGTGCCTATTCATGACATTTCCAAATTTGACCTCCAGAGCCCCTCAAACCTAAAAAATGACCACATCTCCCATGTTAACATGCAGTCATTCAGAAGACAATAAGTAAAAAAGAAACGCACATATTAGCTAGCGACTTTGCATCCTCACACAGAAAGGTTGTCCGCATATACCCAGAAAGTGTCAATACGTGACACTCAAACATATTTTCCCCAGAGACTGTCAGACATTCAACGTCCTTTCATTATCGATATGCAAAACTACACAACTCCATTTCATTATCGATATGAAAAAATACACATTCACATTCGCCGAATTGGTAGAACACGCCGATTTAAACAAAACTTACGGACATTATACAACACCACGCGGTTCATCTGAAAATCATAGTGCCTGTTCATGACATTTCCAAATTTGACCTCAAGAGCCCCTCAAACCTAAAAAATGACCCCCTCTCCCATGTTAACATGCAGTCATTCAGAAGACAATAAGTGAAAAAGAAACGCACAAATTGGCTAGAGACTTAGCATCCTCATACAGAAAGGATGTCCGCAGATTTCCAGAAAGTGTCAATACGTGATACTCAAACATATTTTCCCCAGAGACTGTCAGACATTCAACGTCTTTTCATTATCGATATGCAAAACTACACAACTTCATTTCATTATCGATATGGAAAAATACACATTCACATTCGCGAAGTGGTGGAACACGCCGATTCAAATGAAACTTACGGACATTGTGCAAAACCATGCGGTGCATCTGAAAATCATAGTGCCTGTTCATGAAATTTCCAAATTTGACCTCAAGAGCCCCTCAAACCTAAAAAATGACCCCCTCTCCCATGTTAACATGTAGTCATTCAGAAGACAATAAATGAACAAAAAACGCACATATTACTTAGCAACTGTGCATCCTCATACAGAAAGATTGTCTGCAGATTTCCAGAAAGTGTCATTACGTGACACTCAAAAATACAGCCCACAGAGGCAGTCAAGTTTTCCACTTGACTGCCTCTGTTTTCCACTTGTCAAGTGTTTTCCACTTGACTTATTTTCAATCTTTCACATTCAACAAATTGGTGGAACACGCCGATTTAAACGAAACTTACGGACATTGTACAACACCACGCGGTGCATCTCAAAATCATAGTGCCTATTCATGACATTTCCAAATTTGACCTCCAGAGCCCCTCAAACCTAAAAAATGACCCCATCTCCCATGTTAGCATGCAGTCATTCAGAAGACAATAAGTGAAAAAATCAACCCCCAGTGCCGTTGGGCCGTGGCAAAACCTGACGGTCAGCTCATTCAAACTCCCAACAAACAGAGGCGCTCGAGAGGATGTGCCTGGCTCCTTCAATGGCAGGGGGAGCACCGACGAGCGGACCAGATGCACCTGCGGCCAGGGGCTCCGCCACATCCTCCCAAACATTTTTGGACTTCAGAATGCCTCCGGGCTCCGCCCCCCCCCCCCCCCCCCCCAACTTTCGGTAGGTGTCGGAGCTCTTGCCTGCGGCAATGGCCCCACTCCAGACAACACTAGAAATGGTTTTTGTGAGTGCCGATGCACCAGTCTACCAAATAACCAACCTCTGAGAAGCACGATTCGGCTAAAATTGAAGTACCTATAAGCAGGGCTGCGGAATCGACATAATTTTAGCAACTCCAACTCCGACTCCGACTCCAACTCCAACTCCAACTCAGACTCAGGCCTATATCCGTTCTCCAACCGCATGCTAAGCAATATCTGCAATGTCATCAATTTTTCCGTTTTGTTTTTATTCTTAACAGTATGGAAAACAGTGCTACGCCGCCCAAGCACGGGCGCGGCGTGCCGGCCGCGCGTCCAGCCCAGTCGCGCTCGCCTCCAGGCGCCGGAATAAAATGAAGATAAGAACGTGAGACCGACACCACTGTGTATGTCTCGTCGAGACGCGTCCGACATTGCGCAGCACGACACACCTGGTTCACCACAGGACCTTAATTTACCTTGACCCGAGGTCAAATTTTGCTTCGTTTTTGTAAGTTTCGTTTAAATCGGCGTGTTCCACCAATTTGGTGAATGTGAATGATTGAAAATAAGTGGAAAGCTTGACGGCCTCTGAGGCCTGTATTTTTGAGTGTCACGTTTCTGGAAAACTGCGGACAACCTTTCTGTATGAGGATGCAAAGTCTCTAGCTAATTTGTGTGTTTCTTCTTCACTTATTGTCTTCTGAATAACGGCATGTTACCATGGGGGAGGGGGTCATTTTTAGCTTTGAGGGGCTCTGGAGATCAAACTTGGAAATGTCATAAATAGGCACTAAGATTTTCAGATGCACCACGTGGTGTTGTACAATTTCGATAAGTTTTGTTTAAATCGGCGTGTTCCACCAATTTGCTGAATGTGAATGATTGAAAATAAGTGCAAAACTTGACGGCCTCTGAGGGCTGTATTTTTTAGTGTCACGTATTGACACTTTCTGGAAATCTGCGGACAATTTTCTGTATGAGGATGCACAGTTGCTAAGTAATATGTGCCTTTTTTTACTTTTTGTCTTCTGAATGACTGCATGTTAACATGGGAGAGGGGGTCATTTTTTAGGTTTGAAGGGCTCTGGAGGTCAAATTTGGAAATGTGATGAATAGGCACTATGATTTTCAGCTGCACCGCGTGGTGTTGTACAATGTCCGTAAGTTTCGTTTAAATCGGCGTGTTCCACCAATTCGGCGAATGTGAATGTGTATTTTTCCATATTGATAATGAAATGAAGTTGTGTAGTTTTGCATATCGATAATGAAAGGACGTTGAATGTCTGACAGAGTCTGGGGAAAATATGTTTGGGTGTCACGTATTGACACTTTCTGGAAATCTGTGGACAACCTTTCTGTATGAAGATGGAAAGTGGCTAGATAATATGTGCGTTTCTTTTTCACTTATTGTCTTCTGAATGACTGCATGTTAACATAGGAGAGGGGGTCATTTTTTAGGTTTGAGGGGCTCTGGAGGTCAATTTTGGAAATGTCATGAATAGGCACTATGATTTTCAGATGTACCGCGTGGTGTTGTACAATGTCCGTAAATTTAGTTTAAATCGGCGTGTTCCACCAATTCGGTGAATGTGAATGATTGAAAAGAAGTGGAAAACTTGACGGCCTCTGAGGGCTGTATTTTTTAGTGTCACGTATTGACACTTTCTGGAAATCTGCAGACAATCTTTCTGTATGAGGATGCACAGTTGCTAAGTAATATGTGCGTTTATTTTTCACTTATTGTCTTCTGAATGACTGCATGTTAACATAGGATAGGGGGTATTTTTTTAGCTTTGATGGGCTCTGGAGGTCAAATTTTGAAATGTCATGAATAGGCACTATGATTTTCAGATGGACCGCGTGGTGTTGTACAATGTCCGTAAGTTTTGTTTAAATCGGCGCGTTCTACCAATTCGGCGAATGTGAATGTGCAGTTTTTCATATCGATAATGAAATGAGTTTGTGTAATTTTACATATCGATCATGAAAGGACGTTGAATGTCTGACAGTCTCGGAGGAAAATATGTTTGAGTGTCACGTATTGACACTTTCTGGAAATCTGCGGACAATCTTTCTGTATGAGGATGCAAAGTTGCTAAGTAATAAGTGTGTTTCTTTTTCACTTATTGTTTTCTGAATGACTGCATGTTAACATATGAGAGGGGGTCATTTTTTAGCTTTGAGGGGCTCTGGAGGTCAAATTTGGAAATGTGATGAATAGGCACTATGATTTTCAGCTGCACCGCGTGGTGTTGTACAATGTCCGTAAGTTTCGTTTAAATCGGCGTGTTCCATCAATTCGGCGAATGTGAATGTGTATTTTTCCATATTGATAATGAAATGAAGTTGTGTAGTTTCGCATATCGATAATGAAAGGACGTTGAATGTCTGACAGAATCTGGGGAAAATATGTTTGAGTGTCACGTATTGACACTTTCTGGAAATCTGCGGACAACCTTTTTGTATGAGGATGGAAAGTGGCTAGATAATATGTTCGTTTCTTTTTCACTTATTGTCTTCTAAATGACTGCATGTTAACATAGGAGAGGGGGTCATTTTCTAGGTTTGAGGGGCTCTGGAGATCAAATTTGGAAATGTCATGAATAGGCACTATGATTTTCAGCTGCACCGCGTGGTGTTGTACCATGTCCGTAAATTTCGTTTAAATCGGCGTGTTCAACCAATTCGGCGAATGTGAATGTGTAGTTTTTCATATCGATAATGAAATGAAGTTTTGTTGTTTTGCATATCGATAATGAAAGGACGTTGACTGTCTGACAGCCTCTGGGGAAAATAAGTTTGAGTGTCACGTATCATCTGAGGACATCCTTTATGTATGAGGATGCAAAGTTTCTAGGTAATTTGTGCGTTTCTTTTTCACTTATTGTCTTCTGTATGACTGCATGTTAACATAGGATAGGGGGTATTTTTTTAGCTTTGATGGGCTCTGGAGGTCAAATTTTGAAATGTCATGAATAGGCACTATGATATTCAGATGCACCACGTGGTGTTGTACAATGTCCGTAAGTTTCGTTTAAATCGGCGTGTTCCACCAATTCGGCGAATGTGAATGTGTATTTTTCCATATCGATAATGAAATGAAGCTGTGTAGTTTTGCATATCGATAATGAAAGGACGTTGAATGTCTGACAGTCTCTGGGGAAAATATGTTTGAGTGTCACGTATTGACACTTTCTGGAAATCTGCGGACAATCTTTCTGTATGAAAATGGAAAGTGGCTAGGTAATATGTGCGTTTCTTTTTCACTTATTGTCTTCTGAATGACTGCATGTTAACATAGGAGAGGGGGTCATTTTTTGGGTTTGAGGGGCTCTGGAGGTCAAATTTGGTTATTTTATGAATAGGCACTATGATTTTCATATGTACCGCGTGGTGTTGTATAATGTCCGTAAGTTTCGTTTAAATCGGCGTGTTCAACCAATTCGGCGAATGTAAATGTGTAGTTTTTCATATCGATAATGAAATGAAGTTTTTGATGTAGTTTTTTTCAGAGTTATCAAGAGGATTCTTACTTTATATTATTACAAATTCAGATATTTCGGATACTACTCGAATATATATATATACAATATTGAGACATACTGCTGAGCTTCGCTTCCGAGTTGGGCAACAGGTGCCATGTGCGAGACAAGTGAAGTGCCCGTCTTAGGGTTTCCAATTGTAGGCATCTCCCAAAGCCCAGCATTTCACTGATGACACATTCATCCTATGGAAACACGGTGAAGAGGCATTGAAAGTCTTTCATCGGCATCTGAACAGCTTCTGTCCCGATATTCAATTTACTATAGAACGGGAAAAGGAACAAAAACTTCCGTTTCTTGATGTCCTGGTAAGTCACGACAGAGGCAAATTGAAAACTTCCGTGTACAGGAAGCCGACAACATCAAACCTGTATCTGAAGTTCAACTCGAGCCACCCACCGGGAATGAAGGCGGACATTGTCAAATGCCTGAAGACCAGAGCTCAAGCCGTCTGCAGTGACCTTTCAAGCCTCAAGGAAGAGAAAAAACTTATTATTGACATTTTTGAATCCAATGGCTACCCAAAGAAGTTCATCGAGAAGGCCATGAAACAGCGGAGTCGGACCACCCAAGATGAAGGAACGGAGGAGCCAAGGAACGAGAGAATATATGCCAAGGTTCCTTACGTACCTGGTGTGAGCGAGAGAATAGCCGAGTTATTAAGACCCAAAGGCATCCAGGTAGCCCATAGCTCAAGCCGCCTGCGAAATCGCCTCGTGAAAGTAAAGGACCCAGTAGAACCCGAAAAGAGAAAAGGAGCCGTTTACCAGATAAGCTGTTCATGCGGTTCCAGCTACATCGGAGAATCTGGAAGACCCAAGAACGTCCGGCTGAAGGACCATGTGGCTGACATAAAGTTTGCCAGGCTAGACAAATCCGCGACCGCCCGACACTTCGCTACATGTGGAGGCGAGATGAACCCCCTCGATGCCAAAACCATCGCGACTGAAGGCCACTGGAAGAAGCGGAAGGTCAGGGAGGCCATAGAAATTAAACAGGCACGTGCTTCTTTGAACCTGGATGAAGGAGGAGTGCGTCTGAGTCCCATATGGGATATACTGCTGAGACGTGACCGTCAGTGATGCATAGCCATGTGACTCCTGCATGCACTGTGACGGCATTGAGTTTGTTGAGATTGACACCATCTATAGGGACATAGCTACATTGGACTAGTTCGTATTTATTGCTCGGTTATTACCTGTCTTCTGATGTGTCTGCGTGTGTATGAGATTTTTTTATCTTTTGAAAAATGACTGGTAAATTAGGTTAGGTCGACCTATATTTTTAGTGGAGATCCGGTCTCCCGATTGAGAGTTTTATCTGCCGTTATTCACGCGACATAATTATTTTATTAGTTGACCTGTTTAGAATATTCGCGCCATTTCACTGAAGAAGGCGCCACAATGTGTGCCGAAATATCTGAATTTGTAATAATATAAAGTAAGAATCCTCTTGATAACTCTGAAAAAAAACTACATCAATATCTTAATAACCTGAGGAAAAGTTAATAATGACTCTTAAGTCGTACCTAAATGAAGTTTTGTTGTTTTGCATATCGATAATGAAAGGACGTTGACTGTCTGTCAGCCTCTGGGGAAAATACGTTTGAGTGTCACGTATTGACACTTTCTGGAAATCTGCGGATATCCTTTATGTATGATGATGCAAAGTATCTAGCTAATTTGTGCGTTTCTTTTTCACTTATTGTCTTCTGTATGACTGCATGTTAACATAGGAGAGGGGGTATTTTTTAGCTTTGAGGGGCTCTAGAGGTCAAATTTGTAAATGTTATGAATAGGCACTATGATTTTCAGATGCACCACGTGGTGTTGTACAATGTCCGTAAGTTTCGTTTAAATCGGCGTGTTCCACCAATTCGGCGAATGGGAATGTGTATTTTTCCATATCGATGATGAAATGAAGTTGTTTAGTTTTGCATATCCATAATGAAAGGACGTTGAATGTCTGACAGTCTCTGGGGAAAATATGTTTGAGTGTCACGTATTGACACTTTCTGGAAATCTGCTGACAATCTTTCTGTATGAGGATGCACAGTTTCTAAGTAATATGTGCGTTTCTTTTTCACTTATTGTCTTCTGAATGACTGCATGTTAACATAGGAGAGGGGGTCATTTTTTAGGTTTGAGGGGCTCTGGAGGTCAAATTTGGAAATGTCATGAATAGGTACTATGATTTTCAGATGTACCGCGTGGTGTTGTACCATGTCCGTAAGTTTCGTTTAAATCGGCGTGTTCCACCAATTCGGCGAATGTGAATGTGTAGTTTTTCATATCGATAATGAAATGAAGTTTTGTTGTTTTGCATATCGATAATGAAAGGACGTTGAGTGTCTGACAGCCTCTGGGGAAAACACGTTTGAGTGCCACGTATTGACACTTTCTGTAAATCTGCGGACATCCTTTATGTATGAGGATGCAAAGTCTCTAGCTAATTTGTGCGTTTATTTTTCACTTATTGTCTTCTGTATGACTGCATGTTAACATGGGATAGGGGGTATTTTTTTAGCTTTGAGGGGCTCTGGAGGTCAAATTTGGAAATGTCATGAATAGGCACTATGATTTTCAGATGCACCACGTGGTGTTGTACAATGTCTGTAAGTTTTGTTTAAATCGGCGTGTTCCGCCAATTTGGTGAATGTGAATGATTGAAAAGAAGTGGAATCCTTGACGGCCTCTGAGGGCTGTATTTTTGAGTGTCACCTATTAACACTTTCTGGAAATCTGCAGACAATCTTTCTGTATGAGGATACACAGTTTCTAAGTAATATGTGTGTTTCTTTTTCACTTATTGTCTTCTGAATGACTGCATGTTAACATGGGAGAGGGGGTCATTTTTTAGGTTTGAGGGGCTCTGGAGGTCAAATTTGGAAATATCATGAATAGGCACTCAGATTTTCAGATGCACCGCGTGGTGTTGTACAATGTCCGTAAGTTTCGTTTAAATCGGCGTGGTCCACCAATCGGCGAATGTGAATGTGTATTTTTCCATATCGATAATGGAATGAAGTTGTGTAGTTTTGCATATCGATAATGAAAGGACGTTGAATGTCTGATAGTCTCTGGGGAAAATATGTTTGAGTGTCACGTATTGGCACTTTCTGAAAATCTGCGGACAACTTTCTGTATGAGAATGGAAAGTGGCTAGGTAATATCTGCGTTTCTTTTTTACTTATTGTCTTCTGAATGACTGCATGTTAACATGGGAGAGGGGGTCATTTTTTAGGTTTGAGGAGCTCTGGAGGTCAAATTTGAAAATGTCATGAATAAGCACTATGATTTTCAGATGTACCGCGTGGTGTTGTACAATGTCCGTAAGTTTTGTTTAAATCGGCGTGTTCCACCAATTCGGCGAATGTGAATGTGTAGTTTTTCATATCGATAATGAAATGAAGTTTTGTTGTTTTGCATATCGATAATGAAAGGAAGTTCAACGTCTGACAGCCTCTGGGGAAAATACGTTTCAGTGTCACGTATTGACACTTTCTGAAAATATGCGGACCACCTTTCTGTATGAGGATGCAAGGTCTCTAGCTAATTTGTGCGTTTCTTTTTCACTTATTGTCTTCTGAATGACGGCATGTTAACATGGGGGAGGGAGTCATGTTTTAGCTTTCAGGGGCTCTGGAGGTCACATTGGGAAATGTCATGAATAGGCACTATGATTTTCAGATGCACCACGTTGTGTTGTACAATTTCGGTAAGTTTTGTTTAAATCGGCGTGTTCCACCAATTTGGTGAATGTGAATGTTTGCAAATAAGTGGAAAACTTGACGGCCTCTGAGGGCTGTATTTTTGAGTGTCACGTATTGTCACTTTCTGGAAATCTGCGGACAACCTTTCTTTATGAGAACTCAAAGTCTCGGGCTAATTTGTGCGTTTCCTTTTGACTTATTGGCTCCTGAATGACTGCAGGTTAACATGGGAGAGGGGGTAATTTTTCAGGTTTTAGGGGCTTTTACTCGATAACCTTTGAGTGTCATGAACAGTGACCTATATATTCTGAAAGAGCATGTTTTTCTCTATTTGTGTGCTTAGTTTCATTGAATTTGGTGCGTTCTGGTGAATGTGTCATTTGAATGTGAATATCATGAAACTTGATTCAGAAGTCATTCAGAAGACAATAAGTGAAAAAATCAACCCCCAGTGCCGTTGGGCCGTGGCAAAACCTGACGGTCAGCTCATTCAAACTCCAAACAAACAGAGGCGCTCGAGAGGATGTGCCTGGCTCCTTCAATGGCAGGGGGAGCACCGACGAGCGGACCAGATGCACCTGCGGCCAGGGGCTCCGCCACATCCTCCCAAACATTTTTGGACTTCAGAATGCCACCGGGCTCCGCCCCCCCCCCCCCCCCCCAACTTTCGGTAGGTGTCGGAGCTCTTGCCTGCGGCAATGGCCCCACTCCAGACAACACTAGAAATTGTTTTTGTGAGTGCCGATGCACCAGTCTACCAAATAACCAACCTCTGAGAAGCACGATTCGGCTAAAATTGAAGTACCTATAAGCAGGGCTGCGGAATCGACATAATTTTAGCAACTCCAACTCCGACTCCGACTCCAACTCCAGCTCCAACTCCAACTCAGACTCCGGCCTATATCCGTTCTCCAACCGCATGCTAAGCAATATCTGCAATGTCATCAATTTTTCCGTTTTGTTTTTATTCTCAACAGCATGGAAAACAATGCTACGCCGCCCGAGCACGGGCGCGGCGTGCCGGCCGCGCGTCCAGCCCAGTCGCGCTCGCCTCCAGGCGCCGGAATAAAATGAAGATAAGAACGTGAGACCGACACCACTGTGTATGTCTCGTCGAGACGCGTCCGACATTGCGCAGCACGACATACCTGGTTCACCACAGGACCTTAATTTACCTTGACCCGAGGTCAAATTTTGTTTCGTTTTTGTAAGTTTCGTTTAAATCGGCGTGTTCCACCAATTTGGTGAATGTGAATGATTGAAAATAAGTGGAAAGCTTGACGGCCTCTGAGGGCTGTATTTTTGAGTGTCACGTTTCTGGAAAACTGCGGACAACCTTTCTGTATGAGGATGCAAAGTCTCTAGCTAATTTGTGCGTTTCTTCTTCACTTATTGTCTTCTGAATAACGGCATGTTAACATGGGGGAGGGGGTCATTTTTAGCTTTGAGGGGCTCTGGAGGTCAAACTTGGAAATGTCATGAATAGGCACTAAGATTTTCAGATGCACCACGTGGTGTTGTACAATTTCGATAAGTTTTGTTTAAATCGGCGTGTTCCACCAATTTGCTGAATGTGAATGATTGAAAATAAGTGCAAAACTTGACGGCCTCTGAGGGCTGTATTTTTTAGTGTCACGTGTTGACACTTTCTGGAAATCTGCGGACAATCTTTCTGTATGAGGATGCACAGTTGCTAAGTAATATGTGCCTTTTTGTACTTATTGTCTTCTGAATGACTGCATGTTAACATGGGAGAGGGGGTCATTTTTTAGGTTTGAGGAGCTCTGGAGGTCAAATTTGGAAATGTCATGAATAGACACTATGATTTTCAGATGTACCGCGTGGTGTTGTACAATGTCCGTAAGTTTCGTTTAAATCGGCGTGTTCCACCAATTCGGCGAATGTGAATGTGTATTTTTCCATATCGATAATTAAATGAATTTGTGTAGTTTTGCATATCAATAATGAAAGGACGTTGAATGTCTGACAGTCTCTGGGAAAAATATGTTTAAGTGTCACGTATTGACACTTTCTGGAAATCTGCGGACAACCTTTCTGTATGAGGATGCAAAGTTTCTAGCTAATTTGTGCGTTTCTTTTTCACTTATTGTCATCTGTATGACTGCATGTTAACATAGGATAGGGGGTATTTTTTTAGCTCTGATGGGCTCTGGAGGTCAAATTTTGAAATGTCATGAATAGGCACTATGATATTCAGATGCACCACGTGGTGTTGTACAATGTCCGTAAGTTTCGTTTAAATCGGCGTGTTCCACCAATTCGGCGAATGTGAATGTGTATTTTTCCATATCGATAATGAAATGAAGCTGTGTAGTTTTGCATATCGATAATGAAAGGACGTTGAATGTTTGACAGTCTCTGGGGAAAATATGTTTGAGTGTCACGTATTGACACTTTCTGGAAATCTGCAGACAATCTTTCTGTATGACAATGGAAAGTGGCTAGGTAATATGTGCGTCTCTTTTTCACTTATTATCTTCTGAATGACTGCATGTTAACATAGGAGAGGTGGTCATTTTTTAGGTTTGTGTTGCTCTGGAGGTCAAATTTGGAAATGTCATGAATAGGCACTATGATTTTCAGATGTACCGCGCAGTGTTGTATAATGTCCATAAGTTTCGTTTAAATCGGCGTGTTCCACCAATTCGGCGAATGTGAATGTGTAGTTTTTCATATCGATAATGAAATGAAGGTTTGTTGTTTTGCATATCGATAATGAAAGGACGTTGACTGTCTGTCAGCCTCTGGGGAAAATATGTTTGAGTGTCACGTATTGACACTTTCTGGAAATCTGCGGATATCCTTTATGTATGATGATGCAAAGTATCTAGCTAATTTGTGCGTTTCTTTTTCACTTATTGTCTTCTGTATGACTGCATGTTAACATAGGAGAGGGGGTATTTTTTAGCTTTGAGGGGCTCTAGAGGTCAAATTTGTAAATGTTATGAATAGGCACTATGATTTCCAGATGCACCACGTGGTGTTGTACAATGTCCGTAAGTTTCGTTTAAATTGGCGTGTTCCACCAATTCGGCGAATGGGAATGTGTATTTTTCCATATCGATAATGAAATGCAGTTGTGTAGTTTTGCATATCCATAATGAAAGGACGTTGAATGTCTGACAGTCTCTGGGGAAAATATGTTTGGGTGTCACGTATTGACACTTTCTGGAAATCTGCGGACAATCTTTCTGTATGAGGATGCACAGTTTCTAAGTAATATGTGCGTTTCTTTTTCACTTATTGTCTTCTGAATGACTGCATGTTAACATAGGAGAGGGGTCATTTTTTAGGTTTGAGGGGCTCTGGAGGTCAAATTTGGAAATGTCATGAATAGGTACTATGATTTTCAGATGCACCACGTGGTGTTGTACCATGTCCGTAAGTTTCGTTTAAATCGGCGTGTTCCACCAATTCGGCGAATGTGAATGTGTAGTTTTTCATATCGATAATGAAATGAAGTTTTGTTGTTTTTCATATCAATAATGAAAGGACGTTGAGTGTCTGACAGCCTCTGGGGAAAATATGTTTGAGTGCCACGTATTGACACTTTCTGTAAATCTGCGGACATCCTTTATGTATGAGGATGCAAAGTCTCTAGCTAATTTGTGCGTTTATTTTTCACTTATTGTCTTCTGTATGACTGCATGTTAACATGGGATAGGGGGTATTTTTTTTAGCTTTGAGGGGCTCTGGAGGTCAAATTTGGAAATGTCATGAATAGGCACTATGATTTTCAGATGCACCACGTGGTGTTGTACAATGTCTGTAAGTTTTGTTTAAATCGGCGTGTTCCGCCAATTCGGTGAATGTGAATGATTGAAAAGAAGTGGAATCCTTGACGTCCTCTGAGGGCTGTATTTTTTAGTGTCACGTATTAACACTTTCTGGAAATCTGCAGACAATCTTTCTGTATGAGGATGCACAGTTTCTAAGTAATATGTGCGTTTCTTTTTCACTTATTGTCTTCTGAATGACTGCATGTTAACATGGGAGAGGGGGTCATTTTTTAGGTTTGAGGGGCTCTGGAGGTCAAATTTGGAAATGTCATGAATAGGCACTATGATTTTCAGCTGCACCGCGTGGTGTTGTACCATGTCCGTAAGTTTCGTTTAAATCGGCGTGGTCCACCAATCGGCGAATGTGAATGTGTATTTTTCCATATCGATAATGGAATGAAGTTGTGTAGTTTTGCATATCGATAATGAAAGGACGTTGAATGTCTGATAGTCTCTGGGGAAAATATGTTTGAGTGTCACGTATTGGCACTTTCTGAAAATCTTCGGACAACCTTTCTGTATGAGAATGGAGAGTGGCTAGGTAATATCTGCGTTTCTTTACTTATTTTCTTCTGAATGACTGCATGTTAACATGGGAGAGGGGGTCATTTTTTAGGTCTGAGGAGCTCTGGAGGTCAAATTTGGAAATGTCATGAATAGGCACTATGATTTTCAGATGTACCGCGTGGTGTTGTACAATGTCCGTAAGTTTTGTTTAAATCGGCGTGTTCCACCAATTCGGCGAATGTGAATGTGTAGTTTTTCATATCGATAATGAAATGAAGGTTTGTTGTTTTGCATATCGATAATGAAAGGAAGTTCAACGTCTGACAGCCTCTGGGGAAAATACGTTTCAGTGTCACGTATTGGCACTTTCTGCAAATATGCGGACCACCTTTCTGTATGAGGATGCAAGGTCTCTAGCTAATTTGTGCGTTTCTTTTTCACTTATTGTCTTCTGAATGACGGCATGTTAACATGGGGGAGGGAGTCATGTTTTAGCTTTCAGGGGCTCTGGAGGTCACATTGGGAAATGTCATGAATAGGCACTATGATTTTCAGATGCACCACGTTGTGTTGTACAATTTCGGTAAGTTTTGTTAAAATCGGCGTGTTCCACCAATTTGGTGAATGTGAATTATTGCAAATAAGTGGAAAACTTGACGGCCTCTGAGGGCTGTATTTTTGAGTGTCACGTATTGTCACTTTCTGGAAATCTGCGGACAACCTTTCTTTATGAGGACTCAAAGTCTCGGCCTAATTTGTGCGTTTCCTTTTGACTTATTGGCTCCTGAATGACTGCAGGTTAACATGGGAGAGGGGGTAATTTTTCAGGTTTTAGGGGCTTTTACTCGATAACCTTTGAGTGTCATGAATAGTGACCTATATATTCTGAAAGAGCATGTTTTTCTCTATTTGTTTGCATAGTTTCATTGAATTTGGTGCGTTCTGATGAATGTGTCATTTGAATGTGAAACTTGATGTACGTAATGCAGCAATGTTTATCGTCGTCAGTGCGTTATTTTAAAGACGACGCGCCAAGCAGACAACTGCTACCAAAGTTTTCCATTATATCTCATAGGACACAATGGAAAAAGGAAAAGGAAGGAAAAGAAAGGTATACGATACTGCTATAAAGGGAAAGCTATATAATAATAATACTTATGACATGCTATAAAAGAAAACGGAAAAAAATGAAAGTGACTCATAATTTATATAACTTTTTTTATTAATATATAATAATAAATAATAATTTTATATAAGAGGCTTCCATATTTTGTGAAGAATTTGAAAGGGCTCATTTTTAGGTAAGCTTCTGCTCACCAAAGTTGGGGGGCGCCGCCCCCCGGTCCAGATGTTGGAGGGGCAAGCGCCCCCGCTACCCCCCTGTTCCCGGGCCCCTGGTTCAATCGAAGTGGACCAAATTGGACCAAAACAGCCAGCAATCGTTGCCGACGTCATGCTCCGAACATATGAGACTGATTTAGGCGGGGTCTTCACCATTCGATCGGTGTTGGACCACGCCGGATGGCTGCTTGGTGTTGCTCGTCACCCTGACAATGTGTACACCAAAAATCGGGTCTATAGCTGCAATGGTAGCCGAGATATCCGTCAGTTACCCCTCCCCTAGGGGGTAATTCGAAAACACGCACGCATATTGGCGGAAAGTATGGAAATTAGAGGAAAAACGGGAACAAATTGCGTTGTTAGGCAATATATTGACAAGTATTTTGTGATTTTGATATTTTGAGCAAGTGGAAAAACTAAAATCAGAGGTGTACTCGGGGTCACACGGGGACAAGGAAAAAAAGGTCACAAGGTCACGGTTTCAAAGTCATTCAAGGTCACGCAACAAAGCCCAGAAATATAACCTGTTTCATTGCGAATTCAGCAATATAAGTCTTTTTGGTACTCAAATACGTTATTTCGGCCAACAAAAAAAAACCTCTGCAGCGTGACCTTACCAAAATGCCCGGGACTATAACTCGAAAACCTGAGGTCAGATCGAGCTAATATTGCCACAGCTGAATTCAGGACCCAAGATAACCATATTGACCAATTTTGAACAAGAAGTGAGAGATGAGGGTGAAAATTGGTGTGAAAAAAAAAATGTGGAAATGTGGAATGCCCCAGCTGTTGAAGTCGTTTGACGTGTTTCCGCCATCATTGACGTTCCATGACTCGCATATCTTGTTACGTCACTTTGCCCTCGTACGTAATATATAGATGGCCTGAATCCGCAGTGTTAGAGGCGATAGTTTATTACAAACAATGAACGGATTGCATGCAATTGCAATCCAATTGCATGCAAATTAATATTTCACCCAGGTTTAACCATTCCATGTTTTGGGGGACTAAGGCTGTCAAGGCAGCGCCTCAGCACACTGGCGAGTTACCCCGGACCTCGGACTGGACCGCATACAATCACTGGTAATCATGGCCTGGTATCATATCACTGGTCTCGGACCAGGCCCCGTCATCATCAGACCCGGCACCACTGCCGCGCGGCCCCCGCACGACGCACTCGAGGCCCATTTCTGCACAGCCTCCGTGGCTGACCGGAACAGCCCGCGGTGATCACACCTGAGTACAATCCGCCAATAGCCTTGCTGTCTATACAGCCATAGTAAGTCGAGTCGGCAGTCAGCCCGCGCACACTGCACAGTCCCGTAGGTGCGCTCAGCGCCATCACATCGTCCCGTTCACAAGAGGACAATACATAGGGGAACGGATACAGCTCAGGATAGCGAGTTCACACTGCCCACCAGACAAAAGCTGTACAGAAGCGAAAAATGCAGTGGTCTCTAACAGGGTGATTTGAGTCTGTGTATGTCACGGTCTCGAGGGATAACGCCTTTTTACCACGGCTGGCAGCACCCCTAACACGGACCACTGGATTGCATACGCGTCCCAGGTTAACATCCAATTTATATGTGATGTGCGGTCAAAAGCGGGTATAATAACAAATACGCACAATCAATTCGTAGCATGCATGCAGGGCTGTTCGTAGGCAAATATCAGCTGAAAATTATAGTACAAATCATCAATTTTCCCTAGTTTCACATGACATCGTTATCACAAATACGCTCCGCCGGCATCACAGAGTAATCACAAACTCTGTAAATTCGCCTAGCGCAGACAATAGTGGATCGCAGTTAAATGTGGCATCACTGACAATGACAGGAAAGGGAAATCTCCAACCACGCTAAATATATATACAAAATACAAAATATGCACGCATTGAAAAGCAGTGCAAATTGCGCTACAGTCGCGATGAACTGTGCTCCCTCCCACAGGACATAACTTGCTACATTCCGATTGCATGTAATTACAATAATGTACACAAGTACCTACTATCATCTGCACGTATCCGAGTCCATGACAAGAATCCAAGTCCATGACAAGAATTGAATTGAAAGCTCAGGCAGCATTATTCACAGCTTAATCGAATCACCAGAATCAAAAAATGCCAGGTTACCAATCCCAGACCCGGTTAGCACAGACTACGGACCGCACACTCAGCAGCGGGTGAGGGTCTGGTCTGTCCCTCAACAGCGAGGGTCTGGTCTGTCCCTCATCAGCGGGTGAGGGTCTGGTCTGTCCGTCAGCAGCGGGTGAGGGTCTGGTCTGTCCCTCAACAGCGAGGGTCTGGTCTGTCCCTCATCAGTGGGTGAGGGTCTGGTCTGTCTCTCAGCAGCGGGTGGGGGTCTGGTCTGTCCCTCAGCAGCGGGTGAGGGTCTGGTCTGTCCCTCAACAGCGAGGGTCTGGTCTGTCCCTCATCAGCGGGTGAGGGTCTGGTCTGTCTCTCAGCAGCGGGTGAGGGTATGGTCTGTCCCTCATCAGCGGGTGAGGGTCTGGTCTGTCTCTCAGCAGCGGGTGAGGGACTGGTCTGTCCGTCAGCAGCGGGTGAGGGTCTGGTTTGTCCCTCAACAGCGAGGGACTGGTCTGTCCGTCAGCAGCGGGTGAGGGTCTGGTCTGTCCCTCAGCAGCGGGTGAGGGAGAAGGGCTGCTCGCAGCGTATGAGCGGAGCGTCCTCAAGGAAAGCCACCAGTCCCTCGACGTGCAGCTGCCGCAGGTAGTAGCTGGAGGTGAGCGAGTCCTGCTCCGAGATGCCGTCCCGGCGGTCCAGCAGCACGTGCAGCCAGCTGCCGATCCGGATGGAGCGACACGCCTCCGACACGTCGGTATGGCCCAGGTCACAGTCGGTGCCCATGGCGACCTCTGCCGGCACCGGGCGCACCAGTGCCATGGGCCGGGTCGGAGTCGGGGCCGGGGCCCGGGCCCGGGTGGGCGATGAGGTCGCCGAGTCCAGAGAGAACCTGCATCGAACACAGTCACATAATGCATGGTTAGCCGAGTTTCGCTCTGGCGGATACAATACATGAATGACGAGACAAGTTTTCAGGTTGCACACCTCAACGTAGGAAGTGGAGAAATACAAGCACGATAATGAATGTTAAAAGGTTAACATGTTTAGGTGTACTAACATTGAACACTTACCTCACTTCGAAGTGGTAACTTACTGGACGATGAACAATCAATCAAATTCAAACATGCATGACTACATTCGTGACCAGGTAACATTCGTGACCACATAATTCCTTGACCAGGTATTAGGTAACCAAGTAACATTCATGACAGAAAAAAGACCCGCTGACCGCTGTGACCTACCGACCAGTGGCCCGGTGCCTACCCGGGGATCGCGTGCTGCCTCCTGGCGGCCATTTTCATGTGTTTGGCGCCGCGCAGGTGCTGCTGCAGTGACTCCGGACCAGTGCATTCCAGCTGGCACACGTCACAGGCGAACCGGCCGACGCTGGTGATGACAGAGACTGGCGTCGGCCGGCCGCTGAAGGACGCGGAGGGAGATCCCAACACGCTGGTCACATCGGCAGCCGCGGGTCTGGGGAGTCAGACAACACCACACTCCAGGTCACACCGCCAGACAACACAACACTCCAGGTCACACCATCAGACAACACAACACTCCAGGTCACACCATCAGACAACACAACACTCCAGGTCACACCGCCAGACAACACAACACTCCAGGTCACACCATCAGACAACACACCACTCCAGATCACACCATCAGACAACACAACACTCCAGGTCACACCATCAGACAACACAACACTCCAGGTCACACCATCAGACAACACAACACTCCAGGTCACACCGCCAGACAACACAACACTCCAGGTCACACCATCAGACAACACACCACTCCAGATCACACCATCAGACAACACAACACTCCAGGTCACACCGCCAGACAACACAACACTCCAGATCACACCATCAGACAACACAACACTCCAGGTCACACCATCAGACAACACAACACTCCAGGTCACACCATCAGACAACACCACACTCCAGATCACACCATCAGACAACACAACACTCCAGGTCACACAATCAGACAACACAACACTCCAGGTCACACCATCAGACAACACAACACTCCAGATCACACCATCAGACAACACAACACTCCAGGTCACACCATCAGACAACACAACACTCCAGGTCACACCATCAGACAACACAACACTCCAGATCACACCATCAGACAACACAACACTCCAGGTCACACCATCAGACAACACAACACTCCAGGTCACACCATCAGACAACACAACACTCCAGATCACACCATCAGACAACACAACACTCCAGGTCACACCATCAGACAACACAACACTCCAGGTCACACCATCAGACAACACAACACTCCAGATCACACCATCAGACAACACAACACTCCAGGTCACACCATCAGACAACACAACACTCCAGGTCACACCATCAGACAACACAACACTCCAGATCACACCATCAGACAACACAACACTCCAGGTCACACCATCAGACAACACAACACTCCAGATCACACCATCAGACAACACAACACTCCAGATCACACCATCAGACAACACAACACTCCAGGTCACACCGCCAGACAACACAACACTCCAAGTCACACCGCCAGACAACACAACACTCCAGGTCACACCATCAGACAACACAACACTCCAGATCACACCATCAGACAACACCACACTCCAGGTCACACCATCAGACAACACAACACTCCAGGTCACACCGCCAGACAACACAACACTCCAGATCACACCGCCAGACAACACAACACTCCAGGTCACACCATCAGACAACACAACTGACAACACTCCAGGTCACACCATCAGACAACACAACACTCCAGGTCACACCATCAGACAACACAACACTCCAGGTCACACCATCAGACAACACCACACTCCAGATCACACCATCAGACAACACAACACTCCAGGTCACACCATCAGACAACACAACACTCCAGGTCACACCATCAGACAACACAACACTCCAGGTCACACCGCCAGACAACACAACACTCCAGGTCACACCATCAGACAACACAACACTCCAGGTCACACCATCAGACAACACAACACTCCAGATCACACCATCAGACAACACAACACTCCAGATCACACCATCAGACAACACAACACTCCAGGTCACACCATCAGACAACACAACACTCCAGGTCACACCATCAGACAACACAACACTCCAGATCACACCATCAGACAACACAACACTCCAGATCACACCATCAGACAACACAACACTCCAGGTCACACCGACAGACAACACAACACTCTAGATCACACCATCAGACAACACAACACTCCAGGTCACACCATCAGACAACACCACTCTCCAGATCACACCATCAGACAACACAACACTCCAGATCACACCATCAGACAACACACCACTCCAGATCACACCGCCAGACAACACAACACTCCAGGTCACACCGCCAGACAACACCACACTCCAGGTCACACCATCAGACAACACCACACTCCAGGTCACACCATCAGACAACACCACACTCCAGGTCACACCATCAGACAACATCACACTCCAGGTCACACCGCCAGACAACACAACACTCCAGATCACACCATCAGACAACACAACACTCCAGGTCACACCATCAGACAACACAACACTCCATGTCACACCGCCAGACAACACTCCAGGTCATGTAACGGGGTTTCGCTTCGCTTTTCTGTTCGTTCTGCTGCTATTTCTTGCAACATTGCAACATTTTTCTAAATTTTTGAAAACTCTTTTTCCGGTGAATTTTGGGTCGCTGAATGCATTTAAATAAATTTGTGAAGCTCTCTGGCTTAATCTGAAACAGTTAGAGCTGCTTGCAACAATTTTCAACAAATTGCAACAATTTTTGAAATTTTGCTCACGGGGTTTTCTTGAGATCAGGAATCGAAATATGACACTTTCAGAATGTTATATCCCCTGTTTTCGAGATATTACTAAATTTTGTGGGTGCAAATGCAGAATCGAACTAGACCCGTACATACATTTGTTTAATTTGGAGGCAAGTCAATCATCGGCGAGCACATAGGTCGCTGCACGGTTAGGGTGGGTGGTGGTGAAATTTTGCGGGTTAATAGGAAATTGGTCCGGTGGAATAAGGTCCGGGTTCCTTGTTCGTGAGCCGGCCTAATGGCTATCTGGCTCCTCCTTACATGGTTTCCCAACGGTTTATCTCCCAAATATCACAATGAATTCAGAAAATGGTTCACTGCCCTCCTGCATGCCCAGTGCAACACTACGCTGAGGACCATCTCCCACTGGGACTAACAGTCATACGTCCTTGCACTCAGACTCTCCTCATGCATTCACTCAATCAATCTCTGCCGTACTATGCAGTAAACTGTCAGGTTGGTCTCCTGACCCCTCCCTTTTTCCTATTCCCTCCAGTGGTGCGTAGCACTACGCCGGGTACGCAGTTTCGGCAGTCCTATGGCGTGCTTATGGCTCCCATAGACATTTGATAAGACAACGATTTAACAATTGCTTATGTGTATACTTACCTCGTAAAAATTCCATTGCGAAGTCCACCCTTGTAGCCTTGTTATAGCTGAGCGCTCACGTCTTATTGCGTATTCCCGAGGCGTCTTCTGATACTGCCACAGCAGCCTACTAAAAACCGAAGTCTCACTGCCGGAGCTACCTGGCTCTCTGCGGAATAAATCCCGTCTAACTGCAGTCACCCGACAAATGAGATGGACATAATGTTTCCCGTCGCCCTGCCAGTGATGCACCCGGGCTGCCACGGGGCCTACTATCCTCCGAGGTCGTGATCCTGCAAAGCACTCCGCGACCAGCGACTTAAGAGTTTCAGCTCCCAGGGCGTCACAAGGGACATATCCTAAATCCTCCGAGGTCGTGATCCTACGGAGCTTTCGCTCCCAGGCTTCACGAGGGACTTACCCTAAACCCTCCGAGGTCGTGATCCTGCAAAGCACTCCGCGACCAGCGACTTAAGAGTTTCAGCTCCCAGGGCGTCACAAGGGACATATCCTAAATTCTCCGAGGTCGTGATCCTACGGAGCTTTCGCCCCCAGGCTTCACGAGGGACTTACCCTAAACCCTCCGAGGTCGTGATCCTGCGAAGCACTCCGCGACTAGCGACTTACCAGTTTCAGCTCCCAGGGCGTCACAAGGGACATATCCTAAATTCTCCGAAGTCGTGATCCTACGGAGCTTTCGCTCCCAGGTGTCACGAGGGACTTGCCCTAAAATTTCGTCCGAACTCGTGTGTCAAGCGTATAAGGTACGGTCCCGTCGGCTTATTATCCCTGACATCACGAGGGGCCTGAAGCCTCGGTTCCACCGGTCTCTCGCTAGGGTGTCCCAGCCCGCCCCACTGGGGAGTTCTCGATCCCCCAAGAGCATCCGGTTCAACCAGGCCATTCCCGCGACTTACTGCGCCTGAGCCTCGCTATAACACACGGCTTCCTGAACCCCGTCCACACATCTGACAACTTGTCCGTCTCCACGTCAAAACGGTCTAGTCTTACTTGAATCTTCCTTACCTCCACACCCTTTTCCTTCCTCACACGTGCATTGACCGTGTCGACAGGCATATTGCGCACAGGGGCGCGGCTACGTACTGTCTAGGCCTCCTCACAATCTTCTCCATTAGTCTCCGTGGTCAGTTTCGGTCATACCGCGATCATCATGCCTCCTTAGTGCATTGCATCCTTTATTCCCCGATAAGTATGTATGTCTGTAAATGTGTCTGGATGTATGTATGTATGTATGTATATAGGTATGTATGTATGTATATATGTATGTATGTCTGTCTGTCTGTCTGTCTGTCTGTCTGTCTGTCTGTCTGTCTGTCTGTCTGTCTGTCTGTCTGTCTGTCTGTCTGTCTGTCTGTCTGTCTGTCTGTCTGTCTGTCTGTCTGTCTGTCTGTCTGTCTGTCTGTCTGTCTGTCTGTCTGTCTGTCTGTCTGTCTGTCTGTATGTATGTGTAGCGTGCAGTCGGGCTTTGCAACATTGCATTAAAACAAAACAAAAATCATTAAAAACATCAAAATTTACACTTTTCTTCTTATTTTCCTTCGGACTGATTTTGGGCTGCTGATCTCAATGTTGGTGGAATTAGGGCTATACGACTTCACCTGCAACAATTACGGCGTCTTGCAACACTCTGCAACAATCTGCAACATTTTACCAATTTCTTGAACCGGCGAATCGAGCGGTGGTATTGGCGATCCGCTATTTCTTGTCGCTTCCGAACTATCAACTTTCTTGGAATCCCGCGAACATTTGTGAATTCCTGACATTGTAATGCGCTTCATCCGACCTCGCACAGAATTAATTTGTGATGAGGCTGACCAGTCGTTAGTCAACATATAGGTCTCTCGCTGCTCGGATAAAGGTATGTCATGATGGTCTTTGGAGTTCGGTTTGTGGTGGTCATTAGGATAGGGTCTCCCACGATAGAGCCTACCGGAGTATGTCCCGACAGATGATCCGTCACGGGGTCCCTTGCCCACGTTGTCTCCCTTAATCCGCCCAACATCTAAAATTCCCTTTAAATTATCTCTGATCTTTACATCCCCACAAATACTATTTCCTCCCCTCATTACCTTTCCAAGCTTAACGTTCCTACGAATATAATTCCCTTTCCCTTGTTACATCGGAATATTCCGTCTCACTGCGCCACCTAATCACCTCTCAACCGTTCCCACAGCCTACTAAAATTCCGCGGTCGCACGGCTCAGAGCTACTTGGCTAAGTTGCGGCTGCATTCGCTGCCGACTTATTGCAATCACCGAAGCCAGCGCGATGGACCTATTCAGTCACGTGGCGGCCTTTACCCCTCGCCACGTCGTCACTGATCCTAATCCTTCCGCACGTCATGGTGCCTCCGCGACAGCATTCCCCGGTACGATCTGGGGAATTCCATGATGGACATAAGACCTACCCATTTTTATCCGAGGGTCGGGAAGACAAGTATGGCATATTGCGGGACAAACAACGTAAGATCTGTCAACCGGCATACCTCGCAAGCCCTCCCGATGGACTTAACTTTGCTCAGCTCACCCGCTCTCGGCCCTGCATGGCCCCCTTAATCACCTCCTCTCGACCTGCACAACCGCCTAATGAAACTCCGAGGTCGCGCGGCTCAGAGCTATTTGGCTAAGTTGCGGCTGCATTCGCTGCCGACTTATTGCAATCACCTGGTCGAGCGCGATGGACTTATTCAGTCGCACGGAGGCAATCACCCCTCACCGCGCCGCCACTGATTCTAACATCTCCGCACGTCGCTATCTCGTTAGAGTTGCGCTACCCGGTTGGCCGGCACCACCTGGTTAGCTCCGCGATGGACATAACACCTATAATTTCGTCCGAAAGTCGGGAGGACAAGAGCTGCACGTTGCGATACAAAGTGTCATGGCCTGATCGTTCGGCGTACATCATAGATTCCCCTCGATGGACATATATCTCCTCCTCTTGGGCGGCATCCCCTCACCCACTCGTCACCAGCTTCCCACATCTCAACCACCGTTCCCCACTCCAGCGGCACAACCCCTCGCCCAAACCACCTCACTCGGGCGGCACCCTCCCTCGCCAACGCACCTCGGCGGGACTGCATCGCCCGACTCACCCGCTCGCTAGCCCCAGGCGTCTTACAGCGTCAATATCCAGCTATTCGTTATGACACGATAGCCGATCCTTTTAGCCCAAAAAAAAATCCTATTTTGTTCTCATTCCGGGCGCTCGAATCCATACCACCACATCCCTCCCTCGTTTGACAAACCCATAAGTCCTTCAGCGAAAAGATCGTTGTCAACAGAGTATAATCACGCACAGGGGCGCGGCTCATATCTGCCTCGTCCCGCCTAGGATAGTTGTTACTTCAACGTTATCACCTCTCGATCCCTCACAATTCCCTCGTAATTCGAGACGACGGGACTGACCTTGGCATCAATAAGCCAGTGCACACGCGCGTCGATGACTCAACTTCTTACGGCTAGATTTCATGCCTCCTCATTAGGCATGCTCGAATGCCGATGGACATCGTCTCGTCTCCGTGCAGGTAAGATATATTTTTATATTCCTCAAGGATTTATCATTCGGAACCGCAATTATGACTCGCTTTATGGGGATCTTTTCCGCCAAATTCTCTCATTCTCTTTAGAACCTTTCTCCCGCATGTAGAAGCGATAGCTAGCATAGTAGGTCGTTCGGTCCGATGACGTCATATAGGGCTGTCTCCTGGCGTTCAATCACGGCCAGCCAATGTGTGGGCTTGTGCGAGCCGCTAGGTGCGCCGCGATTGGCTGGGTTCACTGACGTCACACTGGCGGTGTTCCCCGGAGTATACTTGAACATGATAAAGCCGGCTCAAGGACGCCATTTTGGTCTCTGGTGTGTTCCGCTAACGTCTCCGCTAAGTAAGCTGTTAGATGGTATTTAAGCACTGGGTATTATACAATTTAAAGCTAAGACACCAGTCGCCACACCACATGTTGGGATAACAGCCTCTTGTGGGATCCTTCCCCAAACGCACTTGAACCAAGCTAGTTTCTGGTCCACCGCTTCCAGCCTTGGAATTTGGGTCATTTTCTGGACTTTTTGGGTCCAAAGGATTTTGCCCTCTTCATATTTGCTCTGTAAATTTGCTCTCTTTTCGCCTGATCTTATGACATTGTAGTTAAAGTATAATTCAATTTTCCTCAGAAGGATGGATTTAATATCTATTACAAATCAGGATGTTTTACTTTCCAAAACACAACTAAAACAAAAATGACAATCTTCACTTGCCTGACAACTCTTTTACTCTTCCCTATGGATTTTTACTAAAATTCAACACCGCAGGCTGTTGTCACTGGCTTCCTGGCATCTGTGTGTCTGCATCTATGACCGTGTCCGTCTGTGTCTTTGTCTGCGCCTGTGATTCCACTGAACCTGTCCGCCGGCTGACATCACGTGACAAGACGCTACCGCAGCGCCACCTAGAGCGTGAATAAGCAAGCTGTCCCAGCGGCATTTGTCGCACGCATTTGGTCCGCATTAGCCTGTCATAGGTGATCTACGTCCACGCTCCGGTTCGGCTAGCAATAGCGAAGGGAGGTGGACATTACCCTGGATTCAATGATGCATCATTCACGTAGACCACACCCTGATCTCGCGATATCTCTGCCTTCCAGAATGGTAAACTCATACCAGTGTCTTAGGATTGCAAAATTTGGATGGAAAATGACACCCTGTGGGTAATATTTGTCCACTCTTTTTCCCAGGTTTACTGTTAATTTTCCACTCCCTAAATAAAGATGTATTGGATAACTATAACCCCTAACACTGATATTACCAATGCTAATATTATCTTGTGGATGAAACAAAACCAGGTTAGGAAAGTATTGCCATTTGTAACAGCTGATTCTGATGGGCGAGTCTGGGCAAAGCCGAGTACATCCTAATGGTCTTTTTTAGACTGAATTTTCCACTCTTCATGGTTATTTTTAGGCCGAATTTTCCACTCCGCACCCTGGCTTAAAAGCAATCCTAGGACTCTTGACTCATACCCTCTGTCTGACTTCGCAGATCGAAGCTAAGCTATCACTCCGCCTTGATGAGGCGGCTTCGACTCCCGGCCTGATACTCCTCTACTCTGCATGCTGTGGCAGCCGCTTGAACGTCTGCAGACCACATGCGACTCCGAGGGAGGCGGTCGGCGGAACTACCGTCTCCAGCACTGTCCGCCGCCCGTCCTCCGATTATCGACGGTGGCGCCCCCTCACGGTCCTTCGAGGCTTCGCCGACAGATGGCGATAGATGGCCGACGTCTCTGCTCCGAATGAGTTCCGAGATCCTCTAGTTAAAACCACTCAATCGAGTTCCAACCTGCCTCTGATTTAACAGTTGGGACTGCTCACCGTGCTGCGTGGTCCCTGACCATTATCGTGATATGAATGCTCTATCAGACTGCCTGTGAAGCGAAACGCCGGTATTGTAGGAATCTGCGTTCATTTCGATAATATGTGTTATACTGGTTCCCCTCGCATAAGGCGTTATTTATAACTGTTATCTTCGACTGCCAAAATCCCCATTAACGTGTGGCTCTCCGCCTGATTATACGGAGGCCTGTGATGTTGCTTTTACCTCGGTCTGACAGATAGTGGGGTGCTGACCACGGAACGCCGACTCAACTCGCGATGCGCTAGCCATTTTTACACCATCATCACATCATTATTGGAGGTTAGGGTGAGCTGATTCCTTTAACAGATAACTGAAATTTTCCCGCGGAGCCTTGAACTGGCCCCGCCTTCTTTAGTTCGAGACGCCGCCGATAGGGCGGTCGATCTCTCGCTCTCGCTCTCGCTCTCGCTCTCGCTCTCGCTCTCGCTCTCGCTCTCGCTCTCGCTCTCGCTCTCGTTCTCGTTCTCGTTCTCGTTCTCGTTCTCGTTCTCGTTCTCGTTCTGGCTCTCTCTTTCTCTCTCTCTCTGGCTCTCTCATTCTCGCTCTCGCCCGCGCTCGTGCTCACGCACTCACATTCACTTTCACTCACCCACTCACACTCACTCACACTCACTCACTCGCACTCACACTCGCACTCGCACTCACACTCACACTCACACTCACACTCACACTCACACTCACACTCACACTCACACTCACACTCACTCACACTCACACTCACACTCCTTCACTCACTCATTCACATTCATACTCACTCACACCCACTCACCCTCACTCACTCACACTCACTTGCTCACTCACACTTACTCACTCTCATTATTCACTCGCTGTTGCAAACAATTTGAATTGACTCGTTTCTCGACTCCTCCCACAATGTCAGACTCTATAGTCGATACACGAATCAACTCTGAGTTAGTTACAAATCTGCTCCATAGTCAGACTCTATAGTCTGACTATGGAATGTCAGACTCTATAGTCGATACACGAATCAACTCTGAGTTAGTTACAAATCTGCTCCATAGTCAGACTCTATAGTCTGACTATGGAATGTCAGACTCTATAGTCGATACACGAATCAACTCTGAGTTAGTTACAAATCTGCTCCATAGTCAGACTCTATAGTCTGACTATGGAATGTCAGACTCTATAGTCGATACACGAATCAACTCTGAGTTAGTTACAAATCTGCTCCATAGTCAGACTCTATAGTCTGACTATGGAATGTCAGACTCTATAGTCGATACACGAATCAACTCTGAGTTAGTTACAAATCTGCTCCATAGTCAGACTCTATAGTCTGACTATGGAATGTCAGACTCTATAGTCGATACACGAATCAACTCTGAGTTAGTTACAAATCTGCTCCATAGTCAGACTCTATAGTCTGACTATGGAATGTCAGACTCTATAGTCGATACACGAATCAACTCTGAGTTAGTTACAAATCTGCTCCATAGTCAGACTCTATAGTCTGACTATGGAATGTCAGACTCTATAGTCGATACACGAATCAACTCTGAGTTAGTTACAAATCTGCTCCATAGTCAGACTCTATAGTCTGACTATGGAATGTCAGACTCTATAGTCGATACACGAATCAACTCTGAGTTAGTTACAAATCTGCTCCATAGTCAGACTCTATAGTCTGACTATGGAATGTCAGACTCTATAGTCGATACACGAATCAACTCTGAGTTAGTTACAAATCTGCTCCATAGTCAGACTCTATAGTCTGACTATGGAATGTCAGACTCTATAGTCGATACACGAATCAACTCTGAGTTAGTTACAAATCTGTTCCATAGTCAGACTCTATAGTCTGACTATGGAATGTCAGACTCTATAGTCGATACACGAATCAACTCTGAGTTAGTTACAAATCTGCTCCATAGTCAGACTCTATAGTCTGACTATGGAATGTCAGACTCTATAGTCGATACACGAATCAACTCTGCGTTAGTTACAAATCTGCTCCATAGTCAGACTCTATAGTCTGACTATGGAATGTCAGACTCTATAGTCGATACACGAATCAACTCTGCGTTAGTTACAAATCTGCTCCATAGTCGCTAGGAGCGGCGCTTACTGCACGCGATTTGCGGCGCGGTCCGAGACTCTGCCGTGACCAGATTCCGGGCGGCTCGTGACGTCATCGTGTCCCCGATAGCATGGCCGCCGCTGTCCTGGGCCCGGACCCCGCTGCGGCCATGATCCACACAACACCACACTCCAGGTCACACCGCCAGACAACACCACACTCCAGGTCACACCATCAGACAACACAACACTCCAGGTCACACCATCAGACAACACAACACTCCAGGTCACACCATCAGACAACACAACACTCCAGGTCACACCATCAGACAACACCACACACCAGGTCACACCATCAGACAACACAACACTCCAGATCACACCATTAGACAACACCACACTCCAGGTCACACCGCCAGACAACACAACACTCCAGGTCACACCATCAGACAACACACCACTCCAGGTCACACCATCAGACAACACAACACTCCAGATCACACCATCAGACAACACACCACTCCAGATCACACCATCAGACAACACAACACTCCAGATCACACCATCAGACAACACACCACTCCAGATCACACCGCCAGACAACACAACACTCCAGGTCACACCGCCAGACAACACCACACTCCAGGTCACACCATCAGACAACACCACACTCCAGGTCACACCATCAGACAACACCACACTCCAGGTCACACCATCAGACAACACCACACTCCAGGTCACACCCGCCAGACAACACAACACTCCAGGTCACACCGCCAGACAACACCACACTCCAGGTCACACCATCAGACAACACAACACTCCATGTCACACCGCCAGACAACACCACACTCCAGGTCACACCGCCAGACAACACCACACTCCAGGTCACACCATCAGACAACACAACACTCCATGTCACACCGCCAGACAACACTCCAGGTCATGTAACGGGGTTTCGCTTCGCTTTTCTGTTCGTTCTGCTGCTATTTCTTGCAACATTGCAACATTTTTCTAAATTTTTGAAAACTCTTTTTCCGGTGAATTTTGGGTCGCTGAATGCATTTAAATAAATTTGTGAAGCTCTCTGGCTTAATCTGAAACAGCTAGAGCTGCTTGCAACAATTTTCAACAAATTGCAACAATTTTTGAAATTTTGCTCACGGGGTTTTCTTGAGATCAGGAATCGAAATATGACACTTTCAGAATGTTATATCCCCTGTTTTCGAGATATTACTAAATTTTGTGGGTGCAAATGCAGAATCGAACTAGACCCGTACATACATTTGTTTAATTTGGAGGCAAGTCAATCATCGGCGAGCACATAGGTCGCTGCACGGTTAGGGTGGGTGGTGGTGAAATTTTGCGGGTTAATAGGAAATTGGTCCGGTGGAATAAGGTCCGGGTTCCTTGTTCGTGAGCCGGCCTAATGGCTATCTGGCTCCTCCTTACATGGTTTCCCAACGGTTTATCTCCCAAATATCACAATGAATTCAGAAAATGGTTCACTGCCCTCCTGCATGCCCAGTGCAACACTACGCTGAGGACCATCTCCCACTGGGACTAACAGTCATACGTCCTTGCACTCAGACTCTCCTCATGCATTCACTCAATCAATCTCTGCCGTACTATGCAGTAAACTGTCAGGTTGGTCTCCTGACCCCTCCCTTTTTCCTATTCCCTCCAGTGGTGCGTAGCACTACGCCGGGTACGCAGTTTCGGCAGTCCTATGGCGTGCTTATGGCTCCCATAGACATTTGATAAGACAACGATTTAACAATTGCTTATGTGTATACTTACCTCGTAAAAATTCCATTGCGAAGTCCACCGTTGTAGCCTTGTTATAGCTGAGCGCTCACGTCTTATTGCGTATTCCCGAGGCGTCTTCTGATACTGCCACAGCAGCCTACTAAACACCGAAGTCTCACTGCCGGAGCTACCTGGCTCACTGCGGAATAAATTCCGTCTAACTGCAGTCACCCGACAAATGAGATGGACATAATGTTTCCCGTCGCCCTGCCAGTGATGCACCCGGGCTGCCACGGGGCCTACTATCCTCCGAGGTCGTGATCCTGCAAAGCACTCCGCGACCAGCGACTTAAGAGTTTCAGCTCCCAGGGCGTCACAAGGGACATATCCTAAATCCTCCGAGGTCGTGATCCTACGGAGCTTTCGCTCCCAGGCTTCACGAGGGACTTACCCTAAACCCTCCGAGGTCGTGATCCTGCGAAGCACTCCGCGACTAGCGACTTACGAGTTTCAGCTCCCAGGGCGTCACAAGGGACATATCCTAAATTCTCCGAAGTCGTGATCCTACGGAGCTTTCGCTCCCATGTGTCACGAGGGACTTACCCTAAACCCTCCGAGGTTGTGATCCTGCGAAGCACTCCGCGACCAGCGACTTAAGAGTTTCAGCTCCCAGGGCGTCACAAGGGACATATCCTAAATTCTCCGAAGTCGTGATCCTACGGAGCTTTCGCTCCCAGGCTTCACGAGGGACTTGCCCTAAAATTTCGTCCGAACTCGTGTGTCAAGCGTATAAGGTACGGTCCCGTCGGCTTATTATCCCTGACATCACGAGGGGCCTGAAGCCTCGGTTCCACCGGTCTCTCGCTAGGGTGTCCCAGCCCGCCCCACTGGGGAGTTCTCGATCCCCCAAGAGCATCCGGTTCAACCAGGCCATTCCCGCGACTTACTGCGCCTGAGCCTCGCTATAACACACGGCTTCCTGAACCCCGTCCACACATCTGACAACTTGTCCGTCTCCACGTCAAAACGGTCTAGTCTTACTTGAATCTTCCTTACCTCCACACCCTTTTCCTTCCTCACACGTGCATTGACCGTGTTGACAGGCATATTGCGCACAGGGGCGCGGCTACGTACTGTCTAGGCCTCCTCACAATCTTCTCCATTAGTCTCCGTGGTCAGTTTCGGTCATACCGCGATCATCATGCCTCCTTAGTGCATTGCATCCTTTATTCCCCGATAAGTATGTATGTCTGTAAATGTGTCTGGATGTATGTATGTATGTAGGTATATAGGTATGTATGTATGTATATATGTATGTATGTATGTCTGTCTGTCTGTCTGTCTGTCTGTCTGTCTGTCTGTCTGTCTGTCTGTCTGTCTGTATGTATGTGTAGCGTGCAGTCGGGCTTTGCAACATTGCATTAAAACAAAACAAAAATCATTAAAAACATCAAAATTTTCACTTTTCTTCTTATTTCCCTTCGGACTGATTTTGGGCTGCTGATCTCAATGTTGGTGGAATTAGGGCTATACGACTTCAACTGCAACAATTACGGCGTCTTGCAACACTCTGCAACAATCTGCAACATTTTACCAATTTCTTGAACCGGCGAATCGAGCGGTGGTATTGGCGATCCGCTATTTCTTGTCGCTTCCGAACTATCAACTTTCTTGGAATCCCGCGAACATTTGTGAATTTCTGACATTGTAATGCGCTTCATCCGACCTCGCACAGAATTAATTTGTGATGAGGCTGACCAGTCGTTAGTCAACATATAGGTATCTCGCTGCTCGGATAAAGGTATGTCATGATGGTCTTTGGAGTTCGGTTTGTGGTGGTCATTAGGATAGGGTCTCCCACGATAGAGCCTACCGGAGTATGTCCCGACAGATGATCCGTCACGGGGTCCCTTGCCCACGTTGTCTCCCTTAATCCGCCCAACATCTAAAATTCCCTTTAAATTATCTCTGATCTTTACATCCCCACAAATACTATTTCCTCCCCTCATTACCTTTCCAAGCTTAACGTTCCTACGAATATAATTCCCTTTCCCTTGTTACATCGGAATATTCCGTCTCACTGCGCCACCTAATCACCTCTCAACCGTTCCCACAGCCTACTAAAATTCCGCGGTCGCACGGCTCAGAGCTACTTGGCTAAGTTGCGGCTGCATTCGCTGCCGACTTATTGCAATCACCGAAGCCAGCGCGATGGACCTATTCAGTCACGTGGCGGCCTTTACCCCTCGCCACGTCGTCACTGATCCTAATCCTTCCGCACGTCATGGTGCCTCCGCGACAGCATTCCCCGGTACGATCTGGGGAATTCCATGATGGACATAAGACCTACCCATTTTTATCCGAGGGTCGGGAAGACAAGTATGGCATATTGCGGGACAAACAACGTAAGATCTGTCAACCGGCATACCTCGCAAGCCCTCCCGATGGACTTAACTTTGCTCAGCTCACCCGCTCTCGGCCCTGCATGGCCCCCTTAATCACCTCCTCTCGACCTGCACAACCGCCTAATGAAACTCCGAGGTCGCGCGGCTCAGAGCTATTTGGCTAAGTTGCGGCTGCATTCGCTGCCGACTTATTGCAATCACCTGGTCGAGCGCGATGGACTTATTCAGTCGCACGGAGGCAATCACCCCTCACCGCGCCGCCACTGATTCTAACATCTCCGCACGTCGCTATCTCGTTAGAGTTGCGCTACCCGGTTGGCCGGCACCACCTGGTTAGCTCCGCGATGGACATAACACCTATAATTTCGTCCGAAAGTCGGGAGGACAAGAGCTGCACGTTGCGATACAAAGTGTCATGGCCTGATCGTTCGGCGTACATCATAGATTCCCCTCGATGGACATATATCTCCTCCTCTTGGGCGGCATCCCCTCACCCACTCGTCACCAGCTTCCCACATCTCAACCACCGTTCCCCACTCCAGCGGCACAACCCCTCGCCCAAACCACCTCACTCGGGCGGCACCCTCCCTCGCCAACGCACCTCGGCGGAACTGCATCGCCCGACTCACCCGCTCGCTAGCCCCAGGCGTCTTACAGCGTCAATATCCAGCTATTAGTTATGACACGATAGCCGATCCTTTTAGCCCAAAAAAAATCCTATTTTGTTCTCATTCCGGGCGCTCGAATCCATACCACCACATCCCTCCCTCGTTTGACAAACCCAGAAGTCCTTCAGCGAAAAGATCGTTGTCAACAGAGTATAATCACGCACAGGGGCGCGGCTCATATCTGCCTCGTCCCGCCTAGGATAGTTGTTACTTCAACGTTATCACCTCTCGATCCCTCACAATTCCCTCGTAATTCGAGACGACGGGACTGACCTTGGCATCAATAAGCCAGTGCACACGCGCGTCGATGACTCAACTTCTTACGGCTAGATTTCATGCCTCCTCATTAGGCATGCTCGAATGCCGATGGACATCGTCTCGTCTCCGTGCAGGTAAGATATATTTTTATATTCCTCAAGGATTTATCATTCGGAACCGCAATTATGACTCGCTTTATGGGGATCTTTTCCGCCAAATTCTCTCATTCTCTTTAGAACCTTTCTCCCGCATGTAGAAGCGATAGCTAGCATAGTAGGTCGTTCGGTCCGATGACGTCATATAGGGCTGTCTCCTGGCGTTCAATCACGGCCAGCCAATGTGTGGGCTTGTGCGAGCCGCTAGGTGCGCCGCGATTGGCTGGGTTCACTGACGTCACACTGGCGGTGTTCCCCGGAGTATACTTGAACATGATAAAGCCGGCTCAAGGACGCCATTTTGGTCTCTGGTGTGCTCCGCTAACGTCTCCGCTAAGTAAGCTGTTAGATGGTATTTAAGCACTGGGTATTATACAATTTAAAGCTAAGACACCAGTCGCCACACCACATGTTGGGATAACAGCCTCTTGTGGGATCCTTCCCCAAACGCACTTGAACCAAGCTAGTTTCTGGTCCACCGCTTCCAGCCTTGGAATTTGGGTCATTTTCTGGACTTTTTGGGTCCAAAGGATTTTGCCCTCTTCATATTTGCTCTGGAAATTTGCTCTCTTTTCGCCTGATCTTATGACATTGTAGTTAAAGTATAATTCAATTTTCCTCAGAAGGATGGATTTAATATCTATTACAAATCAGGATGTTTTACTTTCCAAAACACAACTAAAACAAAAATGACAATCTTCACTTGCCTGACAACTCTTTTACTCTTCCCTATGGATTTTTACTAAAATTCAACACCGCAGGCTGTTGTCACTGGCTTCCTGGCATCTGTGTGTCTGCATCTATGACCGTGTCCGTCTGTGTCTTTGTCTGCGCCTGTGATTGCACTGAACCTGTCCGCCGGCTGACATCACGTGACAAGACGCTACCGCAGCGCCACCTAGAGCGTGAATAAGCAAGCTGTCCCAGCGGCATTTGTCGCACGCATTTGGTCCGCATTAGCCTGTCATAGGTGATCTACGTCCACGCTCCGGTTCGGCTAGCAATAGCGAAGGGAGGTGGACATTACCCTGGATTCAATGATGCATCATTCACGTAGACCACACCCTGATCTCGCGATATCTCTGCCTTCCAGAATGGTAAACTCATACCAGTGTCTTAGGATTGCAAAATTTGGATGGAAAATGACACCCTGTGGGTAATATTTGTCCACTCTTTTTCCCAGGTTTACTGTTAATTTTCCACTCCCTAAATAAAGATGTATTGGATAACTATAACCCCTAACACTGATATTACCAATGCTAATATTATCTTGTGGATGAAACAAAACCAGGTTAGGAAAGTATTGCCATTTGTAACAGCTGATTCTGATGGGCGAGTCTGGGCAAAGCCGAGTACATCCTAATGGTCTTTTTTAGACTGAATTTTCCACTCTTCATGGTTATTTTTAGGCCGAATTTTCCACTCCGCACCCTGGCTTAAAAGCAATCCTAGGACTCTTGACTCATACCCTCTGTCTGACTTCGCAGATCGAAGCTAAGCTATCACTCCGCCTTGATGAGGCGGCTTCGACTCCCGGCCTGATACTCCTCTACTCTGCATGCTGTGGCAGCCGCTTGAACGTCTGCAGACCACATGCGACTCCGAGGGAGGCGGTCGGCGGAACTACCGTCTCCAGCACTGTCCGCCGCCCGTCCTCCGATTATCGACGGTGGCGCCCCCTCACGGTCCTTCGAGGCTTCGCCGACAGATGGCGATAGATGGCCGACGTCTCTGCTCCGAATGAGTTCCGAGATCCTCTAGTTAAAACCACTCAATCGAGTTCCAACCTGCCTCTGATTTAACAGTTGGGACTGCTCACCGTGCTGCGTGGTCCCTGACCATTATCGTGATATGAATGCTCTATCAGACTGCCTGTGAAGCGAAACGCCGGTATTGTAGGAATCTGCGTTCATTTCGATAATATGTGTTATACTGGTTCCCCTCGCATAAGGCGTTATTTATAACTGTTATCTTCGACTGCCAAAATCCCCATTAACGTGTGGCTCTCCGCCTGATTATACGGAGGCCTGTGATGTTGCTTTTACCTCGGTCTGACAGATAGTGGGGTGCTGACCACGGAACGCCGACTCAACTCGCGATGCGCTAGCCATTTTTACACCATCATCACATCATTATTGGAGGTTAGGGTGAGCTGATTCCTTTAACAGATAACTGAAATTTTCCCGCGGAGCCTTGAACTGGCCCCGCCTTCTTTAGTTCGAGACGCCGCCGATAGGGCGGTCGATCTCTCGCTCTCGCTCTCGCTCTCGCTCTCGCTCTCGCTCTCGCTCTCGCTCTCGCTCTCGCTCTCGCTCTCGTTCTCGTTCTCGTTCTCGTTCTCGTTCTCGTTCTCGTTCTCGTTCTCGTTCTGGCTCTCTCTTTCTCTCTCTCTCTCTGGCTCTCTCATTCTCGCTCTCGCCCGCGCTCGTGCTCACGCACTCACATTCACTTTCACTCACCCACTCACACTCACTCACACTCACTCACTCGCACTCACACTCACACTCGCACTCACACTCGCACTCACACTCACACTCACACTCACACTCACACTCACACTCACACTCACACTCACACTCACACTCACACTCACACTCACACTCACACTCACACTCACACTCACACTCACTCACACTCACACTCACACTCCTTCACTCACTCATTCACATTCATACTCACTCACACCCACTCACCCTCACTCACTCACACTCACTTGCTCACTCACACTTACTCACTCTCATTATTCACTCGCTGTTGCAAACAATTTGAATTGACTCGTTTCTCGACTCCTCCCACAATGTCAGACTCTATAGTCGATACACGAATCAACTCTGAGTTAGTTACAAATCTGCTCCATAGTCAGACTCTATAGTCTGACTATGGAATGTCAGACTCTATAGTCGATACACGAATCAACTCTGAGTTAGTTACAAATCTGCTCCATAGTCAGACTCTATAGTCTGACTATGGAATGTCAGACTCTATAGTCGATACACGAATCAACTCTGAGTTAGTTACAAATCTGCTCCATAGTCAGACTCTATAGTCTGACTATGGAATGTCAGACTCTATAGTCGATACACGAATCAACTCTGAGTTAGTTACAAATCTGCTCCATAGTCAGACTCTATAGTCTGACTATGGAATGTCAGACTCTATAGTCGATACACGAATCAACTCTGAGTTAGTTACAAATCTGCTCCATAGTCAGACTCTATAGTCTGACTATGGAATGTCAGACTCTATAGTCGATACACGAATCAACTCTGAGTTAGTTACAAATCTGCTCCATAGTCAGACTCTATAGTCTGACTATGGAATGTCAGACTCTATAGTCGATACACGAATCAACTCTGAGTTAGTTACACATCTGCTCCATAGTCAGACTCTATAGTCTGACTATGGAATGTCAGACTCTATAGTCGATACACGAATCAACTCTGAGTTAGTTACAAATCTGCTCCATAGTCAGACTCTATAGTCTGACTATGGAATGTCAGACTCTATAGTCGATACACGAATCAACTCTGAGTTAGTTACAAATCTGCTCCATAGTCAGACTCTATAGTCTGACTATGGAATGTCAGACTCTATAGTCGATACACGAATCAACTCTGAGTTAGTTACAAATCTGCTCCATAGTCAGACTCTATAGTCTGACTATGGAATGTCAGACTCTATAGTCGATACACGAATCAACTCTGAGTTAGTTACAAATCTGCTCATAGTCAGACTCTATAGTCTGACTATGGAATGTCAGACTCTATAGTCGATACACGAATCAACTCTGAGTTAGTTACAAATCTGTTCCATAGTCAGACTCTATAGTCTGACTATGGAATGTCAGACTCTATAGTCGATACACGAATCAACTCTGAGTTAGTTACACATCTGCTCCATAGTCAGACTCTATAGTCTGACTATGGAATGTCAGACTCTATAGTCGATACACGAATCAACTCTGCGTTAGTTACAAATCTGCTCCATAGTCAGACTCTATAGTCTGACTATGGAATGTCAGACTCTATAGTCGATACACGAATCAACTCTGAGTTAGTTACAAATCTGCTCCATAGTCAGACTCTATAGTCTGACTATGGAATGTCAGACTCTATAGTCGATACACGAATCAACTCTGAGTTAGTTACAAATCTGCTCCATAGTCAGACTCTATAGTCTGACTATGGAATGTCAGACTCTATAGTCGATACACGAATCAACTCTGCGTTAGTTACAAATCTGCTCCATAGTCAGACTCTATAGTCTGACTATGGAATGTCAGACTCTATAGTCGATACACGAATCAACTCTGAGTTAGTTACAAATCTGCTCCATAGTCAGACTCTATAGTCTGACTATGGAATGTCAGACTCTATAGTCGATACACGAATCAACTCTGAGTTAGTTACAAATCTGCTCCATAGTCAGACTCTATAGTCTGACTATGGAATGTCAGACTCTATAGTCGATACACGAATCAACTCTGAGTTAGTTACAAATCTGATCCATAGTCAGACTCTATAGTCTGACTATGGAATGTCAGACTCTATAGTCGATACACGAATCAACTCTGAGTTAGTTACAAATCTGCTCCATAGTCAGACTCTATAGTCTGACTATGGAATGTCAGACTCTATAGTCGATGCACGAATCAACTCTGAGTTAGTTACAAATCTGCTCCATAGTCAGACTCTATAGTCTGACTATGGAATGTCAGACTCTATAGTCGATACACGAATCAACTCTGAGTTAGTTACAAATCTGCTCTATAGTCAGACTCTATAGTCTGACTATGGAATGTCAGACTCTATAGTCGATACACGAATCAACTCTGAGTTAGTTACAAATCTGCTCCATAGTCAGACTCTATAGTCTGACTATGGAATGTCAGACTCTATAGTCGATACACGAATCAACTCTGAGTTAGTTACAAATCTGCTCATAGTCAGACTCTATAGTCTGACTATGGAATGTCAGACTCTATAGTCGATACACGAATCAACTCTGAGTTAGTTACAAATCTGCTCCATAGTCAGACTATATAGTCTGACTATGGAATGTCAGACTCTATAGTCGATACACGAATCAACTCTGAGTTAGTTACAAATCTGCTCCATAGTCAGACTCTATAGTCTGACTATGGAATGTCAGACTCTATAGTCGATGCACGAATCAACTCTGAGTTAGTTACAAATCTGCTCCATAGTCAGACTCTATAGTCTGACTATGGAATGTCAGACTCTATAGTCGATACACGAATCAACTCTGAGTTAGTTACAAATCTGCTCCATAGTCAGACTCTATAGTCTGACTATGGAATGTCAGACTCTATAGTCGATGCACGATTCAACTCTGAGTTAGTTACAAATCTGCTCCATAGTCAGACTCTATAGTCTGACTATGGAATGTCCGACTCTATAGTCGATACACGAATCAACTCTGAGTTAGTTACAAATCTGCTCCATAGTCAGACTCTATAGTCTGACTATGGAATGTCAGACTCTATAGTCGATACACGAATCAACTCTGAGTTAGTTACAAATCTGCTCCATAGTCAGACTCTATAGTCTGACTATGGAATGTCAGACTCTATAGTCGATACACGAATCAACTCTGAGTTAGTTACAAATCTGCTCCATAGTCAGACTCTATAGTCTGACTATGGAATGTCAGACTCTATAGTCGATACACGAATCAACTCTGAGTTAGTTACAAATCTGCTCCATAGTCAGACTCTATAGTCTGACTATGGAATGTCAGACTCTATAGTCGATGCACGAATCAACTCTGAGTTAGTTACAAATCTGCTCCATAGTCAGACTCTATAGTCTGACTATGGAATGTCAGACTCTATAGTCGATGCACGAATCAACTCTGAGTTAGTTACAAATCTGCTCCATAGTCGGACTCTATAGTCTGACTATGGAATGTCAGACTCTATAGTCGATACACGAATCAACTCTGAGTTAGTTACAAATCTGCTCCATAGTCAGACTCTATAGTCTGACTATGGAATGTCAGACTCTATAGTCGATACACGAATCAACTCTGAGTTAGTTACAAATCTGTTCCATAGTCAGACTCTATAGTCTGACTATGGAATGTCAGACTCTATAGTCGATACACGAATCAACTCTGAGTTAGTTACACATCTGCTCCATAGTCAGACTCTATAGTCTGACTATGGAATGTCAGACTCTATAGTCGATACACGAATCAACTCTGAGTTAGTTACAAATCTGCTCCATAGTCAGACTCTATAGTCTGACTATGGAATGTCAGACTCTATAGTCGATACACGAATCAACTCTGAGTTAGTTACAAATCTGCTCCATAGTCAGACTCTATAGTCTGACTATGGAATGTCAGACTCTATAGTCGATACACGAATCAACTCTGAGTTAGTTACAAATCTGCTCTATAGTCAGACTCTATAGTCTGACTATGGAATGTCAGACTCTATAGTCGATACACGAATCAACTCTGAGTTAGTTACAAATCTGCTCCATAGTCAGACTCTATAGTCTGACTATGGAATGTCAGACTATATAGTCGATACACGAATCAACTCTGAGTTAGTTACAAATCTGCTCCATAGTCAGACTCTATAGTCTGACTATGGAATGTCAGACTCTATAGTCGATACACGAATCAACTCTGAGTTAGTTACAAATCTGCTCCATAGTCAGACTCTATAGTCTGACTATGGAATGTCAGACTCTATAGTCGATACACGAATCAACTCTGAGTTAGTTACAAATCTGCTCCATAGTCAGACTCTATAGTCTGACTATGGAATGTCAGACTCTATAGTCGATACACGAATCAACTCTGAGTTAGTTACAAATCTGCTCCATAGTCAGACTCTATAGTCTGACTATGGAATGTCAGACTCTATAGTCGATACACGAATCAACTCTGAGTTAGTTACAAATCTGCTCCATAGTCAGACTCTATAGTCTGACTATGGAATGTCAGACTCTATAGTCGATGCACGAATCAACTCTGAGTTAGTTACAAATCTGCTCCATAGTCAGACTCTATAGTCTGACTATGGAATGTCAGACTCTATAGTCGATACACGAATCACTCTGAGTTAGTTACAAATCTGCTCCATAGTCAGACTCTATAGTCTGACTATGGAATGTCAGACTCTATAGTCGATACACGAATCAACTCTGAGTTAGTTACAAATCTGCTCCATAGTCAGACTCTATAGTCTGACTATGGAATGTCAGACTCTATAGTCGATGCACGAATCAACTCTGAGTTAGTTACAAATCTGCTCCATAGTCAGACTCTATAGTCTGACTATGGAATGTCAGACTCTATAGTCGATACACGAATCAACTCTGAGTTAGTTACAAATCTGCTCCATAGTCAGACTCTATAGTCTGACTATGGAATGTCAGACTCTATAGTCGATACACGAATCAACTCTGAGTTAGTTACAAATCTGCTCCATAGTCAGACTCTATAGTCTGACTATGGAATGTCAGACTCTATAGTCGATACACGAATCAACTCTGAGTTAGTTACAAATCTGCTCCATAGTCAGACTCTATAGTCTGACTATGGAATGTCAGACTCTATAGTCGATGCACGAATCAACTCTGAGTTAGTTACAAATCTGCTCCATAGTCAGACTCTATAGTCTGACTATGGAATGTCAGACTCTATAGTCGATACACGAATCAACTCTGCGTTAGTTACAAATCTGCTCCATAGTCAGACTCTATAGTCTGACTATGGAATGTCAGACTCTATAGTCGATACACGAATCAACTCTGCGTTAGTTACAAATCTGCTCCATAGTCAGACTCTATAGTCTGACTATGGAATGTCAGACTCTATAGTCGATACACGAATCAACTCTGCGTTAGTTACAAATCTGCTCCATAGTCAGACTCTATAGTCTGACTATGGAATGTCAGACTCTATAGTCGATACACGAATCAACTCTGCGTTAGTTACAAATCTGCTCCATAGTCGCTAGCCGGCCCTTACTGCACGCGATTTGCGGCGCGGTCCGAGACTCTGCCGTGACCAGATTCCGGGCGGCTCGTGACGTCATCGTGTCCCCGATAGCATGGCCGCCGCTGTCCTGGGCCCGGACCCCGCTGCGGCCATGATCCACACAACACCACACTCCAGGTCACACCGCCAGACAACACCACACTCCAGGTCACACCATCAGACAACACCACACTCCAGGTCACACCATCAGACAACACCACACTCCAGGTCACACCGCCAGACAACACAACACTCCAGGTCACACCATCAGACAACACGACACTCCAGATCACACCATCAGACAACACAGCACTCCAGATCACACCATCAGACAACACAACACTCCAGGTCACACCATCAGACAACACAACACTCCAGGTCACACCGCCAGACAACACCACACTCCAGGTCACACCGCCAGACAACACAACACTCCAGGTCACACCATTAGACAACACCACACTCCAGGTCACACCATCAGACAACACCACACTCCAGGTCACACCGCCAGACAACACAAAACTCCAGGTCACACCATCAGACAACACAACACTCCAGGTCACACCGCCAGACAACACAACACTCCAGGTCACACCATCAGACAACACAACACTCTAGGTCACACCATCAGACAACACAACACTCCAGGTCACACCATCAGACAACACAACACTCCAGGTCACACCATCAGACAACACCACACTCCAGGTCACACCATCAGACAACACCACACTCCAGGTCACACCGCCAGACAACACAAAACTCCAGGTCACACCATCAGACAACACAACACTCCAGGTCACACCGCCAGACAACACAACACTCCAGGTCACACCGCCAGACAACACAACACTCCAGGTCACACCACCAGACAACACAACACTCCAGGTCACACCGCCAGACAACACCACACTCTAGATCATACCATCAGACAACACAACACTCCAGGTCACACCGCCAGACAACACAACACTCTAGATCACACCATCAGACAACACAACACTCCATGTCACACCGCCAGACAACACAACACTCCATGTCACACCGCCAGACAACACAACACTCCAGGTCACACCATCAGACAACACAACACTCTAGATCACACCATCAGACAACACAACACTCCATGTCACACCGCCAGACAACACAACACTCCAGGTCACACCATCAGACAACACAACACTCCAGGTCACACCATCAGACAACACAACACTCCAGGTCACACCATCAGACAACACCACACTCCAGGTCACACCATCAGACAACACAACACTCCAGGTCACACCATCAGACAACACAACACTCCAGGTCACACCGCCAGACAACACAACACTCCAGGTCACACCGCCAGACAACACAACACTCCAGGTCACACCATCAGACAACACAACACTCCAGGTCACACCATCAGACAACACCACACTCCAGGTCACACCATCAGACAACACCACACTCTAGATCACACCATCAGACAACACCACACTCTAGATCACACCATCAGACAACACAACACTCCATGTCACACCGCCAGACAACACAACACTCCAGGTCACACCATCAGACAACACAACACTCCAGGTCACACCATCAGACAACACAACACTCCAGGTCACACCATCAGACAACACCACACTCCAGGTCACACCATCAGACAACACAACACTCCAGGTCACACCATCAGACAACACAACACTCCAGGTCACACCATCAGACAACACCACACTCCAGGTCACACCATCAGACAACACAACACTCCATGTCACACCGCCAGACAACACCACACTCCAGGTCACACCGCCAGACAACACACCACTCCAGATCACACCGCCAGACAACACAACACTCCAGGTCACACCATCAGACAACACAACACTCCAGGTCACACCATCAGACAACACAACACTCCAGGTCACACCGCCAGACAACACAACACTCCAGGTCACACCGCCAGACAACACAACACTCCAGGTCACACCATCAGACAACACAACACTCCAGGTCACACCATCAGACAACACAACACTCCAGATCACACCATCAGACAACACCACCCTCCAGATCACACCATCAGACAACACAACACTCCAGGTCACACCGCCAGACAACACAACACTCCAGGTCACACCGCCAGACAACACAACACTCCAGATCACACCATGAGACAACACCACACTCCAGGTCACACCATCAGACAACACAACACTCCAGGTCACACCATCAGACAACACAACACTCCAGGTCACACCATCAGACAACACAACACTCCAGGTCACACCGCCAGACAACACAACACTCCAGGTCACACCGCCAGACAACACAACACTCCAGATCACACCGCCAGACAACACCACACTCCAGATCACACCGCCAGACAACACAACACTCCAGGTCACACCATCAGACAACACAACACTCCAGGTCACACCATCAGACAACACAACACTCCAGGTCACACCGCCAGACAACACAACACTCCAGGTCACACCGCCAGACAACACAACACTCCAGGTCACACCGCCAGACAACACAACACTCCAGGTCACACCACCAGCCTTGTCTGTCCGACCCGACCACGCCCCCCCCCCCCCCCCCCCTTCCCGCGCCTGACCTGCGCAGGTGCGGCGACACTCTGTCTGCCTGCGCCGCCGGCCGGTCAGACACCGCCGACACCTCCGGCAGCTGCAGAGGCCACTCCCAGGACTGCGGGCTGGCGCTGGACAGCGCGTCGTGGCCAGGGCCGGGGGCGGGGTCAGTGACAGGCGCCGCAGACGGACCGCCCAGTCCGACGCCGTCCGACTCGGCGGCAGTACTGAAACGGCACAGAGTCGGGCGCCGGAGACCTCGGAGTCAGACATAACGAAACTAGAGCCGGCAAATGGAGCCACCCGATATTCTCGTGTCTGTCGGCTTGCAGTCGACAGACAAACACGGAATATTCCCGTACTTATTTTCTGAGAAGTCGAGGAGCGCAGTGCTATGAAGTCTGCCCAGGAAGCGCGGACGCTGACATCAGTCACCTCACCTTTAAAGGGAATAGTTCACCTTTAACATGGGGTTTTGAACTGAGATAGCAGATTTGTAGAGCAGATCGAAAAATGGGTTGTGGTGAAATAATTACCTCGCTACGCTAAGTAATTTCGAAACAGGACTAGTCAGGGCACCTTTTAGAAGACTCTGTTTCGGGTCCGCGAAACTTCACAACGGTTGTTTATGTTACAAGCAGCCTGCGTATGTACACATGCCTAAGTCCGCCATTATTGTGTGCAGTAGCTTCCATATCCAAGCTACCACATGCCTGACGTCATACATTGTCATGAAGTTTGTTAAGGTCATGAAGGAGAAAAAAGAAACATGTCCATTTATCGACGGATATCCATCTATCGTCCAAACAAATTACATTATTTTTCACTCAAAATACCCCGTATAGCCAAATTATAAGACATTTTCAAGGTGACCTATTCCCTTTCACAGCTAAGAAGGTGTGCAATGTTAATATACCCTCATTCCTCAACTATAAAACGCTTGAGAGGCGGCGCCATGGCATGGGATTTCCTTCGCAGTCACTTACTAGAATGGGTTGAACGGGTTGAGTCGTTGCCGAGGATCTTCGGTCTCCATTGGCCGTGTCGAGCCGGATACTTCACCGTCAGTATTTGGCGGCTCCGTCAGCAGACTGCCGCACTCTGACGTCATCTTGATGCGATTGGCGCTCTCAGTGTGCTGCTTCCAGAGCTCCGGACCAGAGGAGGATATTCGGCAGACGCCACCGACGAGGGAGCCGCCGGTGACGCTGATCGGAGATGAGGAGGCCGACCGCGGCGGTCCTGTGCCCGCGACCACCATGGCACTCCCAGTGCCCTCTGTAGACGGGCTGAAACAGGGGCGAAAACGATAGGAGAGGTTACCAAGCCATTCTGGCAACACGAACCAACAGTGGAAGCTTAGCGCAAATATGATTGGATATAAACTGAGCTTATAGAAGATGAACATAAAAATCCCAATATATTGCATGTCAATGTATGCTTGGAGACTGGTGAAATATTGCTAATGCAGGGGGCTACCGTCGTAGTGGTTTCGTATTGGTCCATTTCTGAATCGTTCAGTACAGGGCTGTGACGTGATTGGTGCCTCGCAATCTGATTGGCTCTCGTAATGGTAGCCATGGTTGCGTCATTTGCCATTTGCGTTGTTGATCATTAGAGCTCTCCCAATGCGGCGGTTTTGCTGAGGCATATGCTGAGGTGAGTGACAATTTGGGAATGCGATGTTAAAATTGATATAAATTTGTTTTATACTGATCTGGTTGTAATGTAATGGTCTTGTATTGCAACTCTCGTCTCTTGTCGATGTCAGGGTGATAAATATCGTAAAGTACGCTAAAGAAACTGCTCGCTTCAGGGGCCATCGCGTATTCATAACCGAGCGGAATTGTTTAATGTATACTGAATGTGATACAGCTTTGCTGGTTCTACTTTATATATAAATACTCACTTTGACCTTGGTATGTTCCATATGTATAGATATACGCTACGATATACGCTATGATTCAACTATTATAATGTATATCCTTATTTTGAATCCCTGCCTGAGCCCCAAATGTCCAGGAATCAAATCCCGAAACATACTGAATCCTCAGCTCTGGTAGAAATGCCAACATTGATCAGTGAGTGGAAATGCTTACCGGGTGCTTACCATGCTTACCAAGTAGATTGGATACAGAGACGAGGGAGCAGGGTGCTTGTTGGGGTGGCCGTTTGGGACAGGGTGTCCTGGGGCGGACTGCAGAGTTGGCCACCATCTTGAATTTTTATCTTCACAGTCACGTGTCTTTTTTTTTGTGAACGTGCTAACCGTAACCGTAAGTAACCGTAACCGTAAGTAAACCGTAAATAAACTCTCTTGGGATCCCCAACCCACTGGTTTATAACAACAATATGAAGGAAACCCTTCATATAAAACACATGACCAAAAAATGGCAGCGTTTTTCCCTTTGCCCCAGGCCACCTGTCCAAGTGCTTGCCAAGGCTTGCTTAGCTTTAGGCTGGGACCCCTTGTTCTTGAATTTGTGGCTCCGCGATCCAGCTTGAGGAATTCACCTTGATCGGTACAGACTTTGTCGATGCCTTTACCGATGTCGATGAAATCCGTTATTTACAATTTGAAAATGCCTTACATCAAATTATTGTTATGTCCCATCAACTTCCTTATTAATTCAGTATGAATAGAAAAATAATACGTGTCAAATTACCTTCATCCACCTCTAAATTCCTCTGTAGAGGAAAAATAAGTAATAGGTTTGTCCAAATGTGCGTGAGTTATGGATAAACATGACAGTCATCTTCTGAGCCGTTTTCGTGTGTTCAATGATGAAAAACTGTGAACTTTAATTTCACTTTTTTATTACGTAAATTTGATGAGGTTTGATCAAATTATTGCTGCATTTTTGTCATATAGCTCGGCTTACCGTCTCCCAACAACGCGAACCGTCCGATGAGCGGTGCATTCCACGTTGCAAGACCGCGGAATAATAGTGCAAATTTGTTCCTGCTTTTACTCCATGTCTTTAAAATGATGCAGTATGCTTAAAGGATGCATACCTGTGGTTTCAGATCAAGGACCTAGCCAAGACCCAGACGTCCAGAGAAGTGGACGAGCTGGAGCGATCCGTTGGGCCCGTCACTGTGGAGCCAACGGCACCGGTCACCCCAGCTGAGCAGATATCGGGTGGTGGGTCCAGTCTCGCGCAGCAAGCCCTGGCGTTCGTGGCTGGTTACGTGGCTGCCAAATGTCGAGATCTGGACCCGACACTCGGGAGGCCAACGAGCGAGGCGCCATCCAGCCGTCTTCCTGGATCCGGGCCGTCAGCCTGGGCAGCCTGATGGTTCCGTCGCCAGCGTGGATGAGTGTGGTGGAGGAATTCGAGCTGCTGTTCCACCTGGCGATGGGTCGCAACACAGATCGGCAGCTGGGCATAGTTGGCCGTCTACTGGCCGACCTGCTGATGAAGCGATCAAACCTGGATCGCCGGATCGCCCGCAAGTTGGTCACCATGCGTTTACATCTGCGAATCAGGTGGCTGAACCAGGCCAAGACGGCGGCAGCAGCGACACGGCGCGCCGCCAAGCAGATCCGCCAGCATGCGAGGGGCGGCAGATGAGCTGTCACTACGGTCTGCATCTGCGGATCAGGTGGCTGAACCAGGCCAAGACGGCGGCAGCAGCGACACGGCGCGCCGCCAGCCTGTGTCCACGGCTCATAGGACCGGCGGCTGTGTTGTACCCTGTCGGACTGGGGAGCGGCATTGGGTAGTCTGTCAGCCGCGGGGATCATGTGTCCACGGCTCAGAGGACTGGCGGCTGTGTTGTGCCCTGTCGGGACTGTGGAGCGGTCTGTCAGCCGCGGGGATCATGTGTCCACGGCTCATAGGACTGGCGGCTGCGTTGTGCCCTGTCGGACTGGGGAGCGGTCTGTCAGCCGCGGGGGTCATGTGTCCACGGCTCAGAGGACTGGCGGCTGTGTTGTGCTCTGTCGAACTGGGGAGCGGCATTGGGTAGTCAGTCAGCAGCGGGGGTCATGTGTCCACGGCTCAGAGGACTGGCGGCTGTGTTGTGCTCTGTCGAACTGGGGAGCGGCATTGGGTAGTCTGTCAGCAGCGGGGGTCATGTGTCCACGGCTCAGAGGACTGGCGGCTGTGTTGTGCCCTGTCGGACTGGGGAGCGGTCTGTCAGCCGCGGGGTCATGTGTCCACGGCTCAGAGGACTGGCGGCTGTGTTGTGCCCTGTCGGGACTGTGGAGCGGTCTGTCAGCCGCGGGGTCATGTGTCCACGGCTCAGAGGACTGGCGGCTGTGTTATGCCCTGTCGGGACTGTGGAGCGGTCTGTCAGCCGCGGGGTCATGTGTCCACGGCTCAGAGGACTGGCGGCTGTGTTGTGCCCTGTCGGGACTGTGGAGCGGTCTGTCAGCCGCGGGGTCATGTGTCCACGGCTCAGAGGACTGGCGGCTGTGCTGTGCCCTGGCGGGACCGTGGAGCGGTCTGTCAGCCGCGGGGATCATGTGCCCACGGCTCAGAGGACTGGCGGCTGTGTTGTGCCCTGTCGGACTGGGGAGCGGCATTGGGTAGTCTGTCAGCGGCGGGGGTCATGTGTCCACGGCTCAGAGGACTGGCGGCTGTGGTGTGCCCTGCCGGACTGTGGAGCGGTCTGTCAGCCGCGGGGTCATGTGTCCACGGCTCAGAGGACTGGCGGCTGTGTTGTGCCCTGTCGGACTGGGGAGCGGCATTGGGTAGTCTGTCAGCAGCGGGGGTCATGTGTCCACGGCTCAGAGGACTGGCGGGCCGGCGGCTGTGTTGTGCTCTGTCGAACTGGGGAGCGTGGCTGAGGAGAGTGAAAGCTTGCGGAATACGGTCCCCGATTCAGGTGGTTTCTACGCCGGATGAACAGTCGCCGATAAAGACCGCAACGGCGACGGGTAGACGATCCTGGTTCAGGTAGCTACGGCGGCGGTTGAACAGTCCTCGGTTCGAGCGGGGGGTGGACGGGCCCCGGTTCCGGTGGCTCCGGCGGCGGATGGAGGTTCGGGCAGCTTGCTACCAATTTGTGAGTCGCAATGCAGTATATTATACGGCCACGTCGATACGTGTCTGATAGTCTCCATTTCAAACCAGTTTTGATGTAGGGGAAGTATCAGCAAACCGCCGTAACCGTCTACAGCGCCCGCAAGATGGCGCACCGTGTCATGTATTGTGAGGCGCGAGGGGAGTGTAGGCACCACTGACGTCACGCTAATGTTAAACGAAAGTGGCGCTAAAATTGCCGGACGGTTCTACCTCTCTTATACGGCCTTGGCTAATGTCACATTTCATTCATCGCATTTGATGTCGTGCCTTTTGGAAAGGCACCAATTAAATGTGTGCTGATTGGTTTATCCATTACCCTGACTCGGCAGAAACAAAATACGGAGCATCTAAAGTTAACACACAAAAAAGTGGAAAACTCAAACACAGCTACTGGTGTACCAAATATCCTTCAAATGAAGCCAACTCACCGGCGCTGTACCTCCGATGAGGCCAGAGTACCTCCTAGGTACCCGGGCAGACGGCCAGCCTGGGACGCCAGCTTCAGGTGTTTGGCGCTCTCAATGTGCTGCTTCCAGGGCTCTGGGCCAGAGGAGGATATTCGGCAGACGTCACAGAAGCGGGAGACGCCAGCGAACCCCGTCGCACACGGGGGAGGTCCGGGCAATGCTGAATCTGACATCACGGCAAGACTTTGGAGGTCGTCCGTTACGTCCGTCGAAGGCGACGAGGAACTGAAATGAAGAAATGTCTCCGTCACTTGATATGATCACTTGATTGAAATGGAATATCAGCTGTGACAGCTGATATTCTGAAGCATTGTGTAGAATATATGACCGATAACGATCGGTGGTAACATGTGGAGAATAAGCAGGTCAACACGCTTCCTTCTGACTTCGTCGGCACACATACATATACAAACGTGCGTGCACGCCCAAGCACACACGCAAACACACGCGCGCGAGCGACACGCGTAAACGTACACACGGGTTCACACACGCAAACACACTGTAGTCTAAACAGTCAACTCCTCATATTAATTTATTGCTGACTAAGACGCGTTTCGTATTGATAACTTCTTCAGTTGGTCATTGAAAATGGGACATACAAAACAGTAGATGATTGACACTGCAAAATACATACAAAGTTAATTCACATCACGTGATTGTTTCACCTATTAGTCTCCTAAGACGCGAAGTAATCACGTGTTAGATATCTAATTTATGTATTGCCAAAATTAATTTCGAAGCCATTTCAGATAAAGTTATTATTCTAGTCTAGGATATATACATTCTTTGACTTCAAGTACTGCAGTTTCAAGCGCAATTCTTGTTTTCTTATCTATATGCTCTTTAAAGGGACTGTCCCACCTTTGTGAAAGTTGTCGAATCACACTTAATTGTATGTCTACATGTCAGGCGAGGTCAGCTGAACATGTTCGTGAACTTTTTTTCCGAGAAAATGCTTATCTTGGAAGATATTCAACTTTTAGTTTTAAGCGACAAGTTGGGTTGGAGACATTTTTTTTTCTTCAATAACAGGAAAATCCTTTGTGCTGCCAAATATATGGCACAATTTTTTTGTCGACATCTATTGCGCAGAAAAAGCGAACCACCCGGTGTCTAGATTGGCTTAGATTGCGAACCACCCGGGGATCGAGAAATGAAAGACGAAAATATTCCAAGGCTGACCTTAAAACAAGTCGACTATCATTACCAGTTGGGTAAAAAGACGACGCTGTCAGTTTAGAGTCCCAATTCAAATACACATCGGCCATATTTATTACAGATGTCAAAATCAAACTCGAATATCTTTTTGATTAGATCATTGTGGTTGTTTTAACTGCTACCATACTTAATGTCAATGCCTAGCGGCTATCTCAACTCAAATATAATGTTAAGGTGGGATAGTCCCTTTAATACTCCTGGCACCTTCCCAATCGGGTAAAGCTCCACATTCATGACTATGGCTTTCACCATTGTTTTGAGTCTCTGATATTGCAAATATTTCCTGTGCTCCTTATGTTAGAACTTCTTACAGTTTCACCATATGGCTTTATTTATTTATTTATTACCTGTACAGACATGGGTCTCCACTAGGCACAATGGCTATTATGCCCCGATTCACGAATGACTAATGAACGTTTTAAATAAAAATCGCACTCAATAGCTAACTACGAATATCCACATACATGATGCACGCATACACACTTACACACGTAATCAGAAATCATTCACTTGCATGTAGCGCTTGTTCATGCATTTGACTAAGCACTCAGGGTATAGTGAAACCATGGGAGCTTCCTTACACATTACGAAGTAATTTTTTCAAGTTGAGGGAGAAAGTCGCCTGGCGCATTCCATGCAGCTCGGTAGGAAGACTATTGTAGAGGTTTGGTGCCCTAACACAAAATCGTCGTTTACCGGCCTCCGTTTGACATCGAGGAACTGCGTACAAATGGTCCTGCAGAGTGTTTCGTTCCCTTTTCTCACGGTTAAATTTAAAAACAGCTGCGAGTGCATCTGGCTTGCCACTGCTGACAACTTTGTGTGCAAGGTTTAAGGTGAAAAGATCGACTAACTGTTGTGGCCGGAGCCAGCCCAGACGGTCCCAAAGGTCAGACACATGATCAAATTTTCGCCTGCCGAAAATGACCCTTGCTCCGAAATTGAGTACCTTTTCGATTCGGTCCAAGTTTTTCCTCGAACCATTGCCGTAGACTGAAATGCAATACCTGACTTTCGAGACCACGAGTGCTGTTACCAGTATGGTAATGACACAGTTAGGGAGGTGGTGTCGGGCGTGCAAGAGACCTGACAATATACCCACACAGCGGCGGCTGATCATTGATACGTGGGCTTCCCAAGACAACCTATTGTCGAAGATCAGGCATAAATTCCTTACCTCGTTTCAAGGTTCGAGGACAGTGTCACAAAAAGTGACTTGAAAATTTGGGAGGTTCCGCAGATTTGGAGGGCTGCCAAAAACAATGAGTTCTGTTTTAGATGGATTGACTTTAAAGGGAAATAATGACCTTTTTCCACAAAAATGGAGTTAGCACTTGAAATCGCCAGACGAGACCAAAATATATTGTAAATTCATCACATTTTGCATAAAAACTTTCCTACCGAAAGATATTTCAAGTTAAAGTTGATAAGCGTTCCACAATTTTAACGACCGGTACTTGCAAGTACTTTTGGTCCTCATCAAACTGCGGGCTTTTCCCGTATTGTTTTTTTACGCAATGGAGTGGAAAATATATTGTGCGTTCTGCTTGTTGTGATTATATGCCCGGCGACCTTCTAAAACTAACAGCGATTGGAAAAAGTGGCAATAAAATCGGAAGCTCATCGATGCACATCAACGGCGGCATAGTTAGTGGTTGCGACCCTCAATTTTTGAAAATAAATTCATTTGTTTTCAACATTAGGAGTATTGCATAATTTGTCTGTGGCTGTATATAACACTATGCTTTATATTATCATGACAAATAATAATTTTTCCCCAAAAAACTAACAAACAATAACACAAAACTGGCAATTAAATCGGAAGCTCATCGATGCACATCGACGGCGACCTATTTAGCGTCGGCGATTTGTTTACAAAGCATTGTCATGCTTCTCGGCGCACTTACCATTGTGGCGAGTTGTTGCTAGTAGTGCTTTCGTTCTCCATGGCAACCAGGCGTGAGCCAATGAAAAGCCAGAACGTATTCCCTTTCTGGCTTTTGATTGGCTGACGCCTGGTTGCCATGGAGAACGAAAGCGCTACTAGCGTGTGTCCGAGCAGCGCTCAGTTTGATCGGAAATGTCACAGAGCCTCCAAAAATGCCGCAATCGATGTAAACAATGGTAGGGAAGGGCGAATTTGTCAATGACCTTCATGAAGTACACAAGGTACTTGTTTTGTATTTTTCCCAAACTTACAACTTCGAATTTGGGAATAATTGTATTTAATTCTTAAATTTAAATACAATAATTTTAAAACCATAGCGGTAGCCTAAGAAATTGTTGCTAACAAAATCAAAAGGTCATTATTTCCCTTTAAGAGAATTTGCACGGAACCAGGTGTCTAGACTAGCGAGAGCGGCTTCCATTCGGTTAATGAGCGCTGGAAGGTCGGATTTTCTACCGGAAACTATGACCTGCGTGTCGTCTGCGTATTGCACGATATCAGCTCCCTCTGAGTATAGCGACAGATCGTTGGCAAAGACACTGAACTTTGTACATCCCTTGCATAGTATCTTGTAGACAAGGCTGTGTTCATGTTGTTGTTTGTTGCTTTCTTGTACAATGTATATGTTCTTCCCAGCCTTACTTAATACTTACTACTATCACATTAGCATGTTTCAGAAAATGTGCAATCGTATCAACAAGTCTGGATTGCGGAACAACAATTACTTTTTTATTCTTTTCGTCTTTCTTCGACCTGTTACTACAAATCCTCCTGGCTTCAAGTCTACATTTTACTATCATTGCCTTTGGGTATTTTAGTCCGCCTCTTAGGAGACTAATAGGTGAAACAACCACGTGATGTGAATGAACTTTGTATGTATTTTGCAGTGTCAATTAACTATTGTTTTGTATGTCCCATTTGTAATGACCAACTGAAGAAGTTATCAATACAAAACGCGTCTTGGTCAGCAATAAATTAATGAGGAGTTGACTGTTTATATGTCAATATGAACGTGAACGTGCTGTAGTCTGTAGCAGGACTCCTATCCCAGACTCACCGCGGCTGGCTGGCATCTGCAGCTGTGCTGCTGCTACCACCACTACCCGCCGCCAACGTAGACATTATTTCGGCCTGGACTATCTTCTTCATGTGCTTGGCGCTCAGCACGTGCTGCATCCACGGCTCGGGTCGTGACCGAAATATTGCTAATATCACATTTCATTCGTCGCATTTGATGTCGTGCCTTTCGAAAAGGCACGAATCAAATGCGTGCTGATGGTTTTATCCATTACCCTGACTCGGCGGAAACCTAAAATACCGAGCATCCAAAGTTTACACACACAAAAAGAAAAAGTGGAAAACTCAAACACAGCTACTGGTGTAGCAAATATCCTTCAAATGAAGCCAACTCACCGGTGCTGTACCTCCGATGAGGCCAGAGTACCTCCTAGGTACCCAGGCAGACGGCCAGCCTGGGACGCCAGCTTCAGGTGTTTGGCGCTCTCAATGTGCTGCTTCCAGGGCTCTGGGCCAGAGGAGGATATTCGGCAGACGTCACAGAAGCGGGAGACGCCAGCGAACCCCGTCGCACACGGGGGAGGTCCGGGCAATGCTGAATCTGACATCACGGCAAGACTTTGGAGGTCGTCCGTTACGTCCGTCGAAGGCGACGAGGAACTGAAATGAAGAAATGTCTCCGTCACTTGATATGATCACTTGATTGAAATGGAATATCAGCTGTGACAGCTGATATTCTGAAGCATTGTGTAGAATATATGACCGATAACGATCGGTGGTAACATGTGGAGAATAAGCAGGTCAACACGCTTCCTTCTGACTTCGTCAGTACACATACATATACAAACGTGCGTGCACGCCCAAGCACACACGCAAACACACGCGCAAACGTACACACGGGTTCACACACGCAAACACACTGTAGTCTAAACAGTCAATTCCTCATATTAATTTATTGCTGACCAAGACGCGTTTCGTATTGATAACTTCTTCAGTTGGTCATTACAAATGGGACATACAAAACAGTAGATGATTGGCACTGCCAAATACATACAAAGTTAATTCACATCACGTGATTGTTTCACCTATTAGTCTCCTAAGAGGCGAAGTAATCACGTGTTAGATATCTAATTTATGTATTGCCAAAATTAATTTGGAAGCCATTTCAGATAAAGTTATTCTTCCAGTCTAGGATATATACATTCTTTGACTTCAAGTACAGCAGTTTCAAGCGCAATTCCTGTTTTCTTATCTATATGCTCTTTAAAAGGACAGTCCCACCTTTGTGAAAGTTGTCGAATCACACTTAATTGTATGTCTGCATGTCAGGCGAGGTCAGCTGAACATGTTCGTTAACTTTGTTTCCAAGAAAATGCTTATCTTGGAAGATATTCAACTTTTAGTTTTAAGCGACAAGTTGGGTTGGTGACGTCATATGGTTTGTTTTGTTAATAACAGGGAAATCCTTTGTGCTGCCAAATATATGGCACAATTTTTTGTCGACATATATTGCGCAGCAAAAGCGAACCACCCGGTGTCTAGATTGGCTTACATTGCGAACCACCCGGGGATCGAGAAATGAAAAACGAAAATATTCCAAGGCTGACCTTAAAACAAGTCGACTATCATTACCAGCTGGGTAAAGAGACGACGCTATCAGTTTAGAGTCCCCATTCAAATACACATCGGCCATATTTATTACAGATGTCAAAATCAAACTCGAATATCTTTTTTATTAGATCATTGTGGTTGTTGTAATTGCTATCATACTTACTTTCAATGCCTAGCCATACAAATGGCTATCTCAACTCAAATATAATGTTAATGTGGGATAGTCCCTTGAATACTCCTGGCACCTTCCCAATCGGGTAAAGCTCCACATTCATGACTATGGCTTTCACTATTGTTTTGGGTCTCTGATATTGCAAATCTTTCCCGTGCTCCTTATGTTAAAACTTCTTACAGTTTCACCATAATATGACTTTGTACATCCCTTGCATGGTATCTTGTAGACAAGGCTGTGTTCATGTTGTTGTTTGTTGCTTTCTTTTACAATGTCTCCTATGTGCTTCCCAGCCTTACTTAATACTTACTACTATCACATTAGCATGTTTCAGAAAATGTGCAATCGTATCAACAAGTCTAGATTGCGGAACAAGTACTTTTTTATTCTTTTCGTCTTTCTTCGACCTGTTACTACAAATCCTCCTAGCATCAAGTCTACATTTTACTATCATTGCCTTTGGGTATTTGAGTCCGTCTCTTAGGAGACTAATAGGTGAAACAATCACGTGATGTGAATGAACTTTGTATGTATTTTTGCAGTGTCGTTTTGTATGTCCCATTTTGAATGACCAACTGAAGAAGTTATCAATACAAAACGCGTCTTGGTCAGCAATAAATTAATACGAGGAGTTGACTGTTTATATGTCAATATGAACGTGAACGTGCTGTAGTCTGTAGCAGGACTCCTATCCCAGACTCACCGCGGCTGGCTGGCATCTGCAGCTGTGCTGCTGCTACCACCACCACCCGCCGCCAACGTAGACATTATTTCGGCCTGGACTATCTTCTTCATGTGCTTGGCGCTCAGCACGTGCTGCATCCACGGCTCGGGCCGTGGCCGAAATATTGCTAATATCACATTTCACTCGTCGCATTTGATGTCGTGCCTTTCGAAAAGGCACGAATCAAATGCGTGCTGATGGTTTTATCCATTACCCTGACTCGGCAGAAACCTAAAATACCGAGCATCCAAAGTTTACACAAACAAAAACAAAAAGTGAAAAACTCAAACACAGCTACTCCTACTGGTGTAGCAAATATCCTTCAAATGAAGCCAACTCACCGGTGCTGTATATCCGATGAGGCCAAAGTACCTCCTAGGTACCCGGACAGACGGCCAGCCTGGGACGCCAGCTTCAAGTGTTTGGCGCTCTCAATGTGCTGCTTCCAGGGCTCTGGGCCAGAGGAGGATATTCGGCAGACGTCACAGAAGCGGGAGACGCCAGCGAACCTCGTCGCACACGGGGGAGGTCCGGGCAATGCTGAATCTGACATCACGGCAAGACTTTGGAGGTCGTCCGATACGTCCGTCGAAGGCGACGAGGAACTGAAATGAAGAAATGTCCCTGTCAATTGATATCTGTGACAGCTGATATTCTGAAGCATTGTGTAGAATATATGACCGATAACGATCGGTGGTAACATGTGGAGAATAAGCAGGTCAACACGCTTCCTTCTGACTTCGTCGGCACACATACATATACAAACGTGCGTGCACGCCCAAGCACACACGCAAACACACGCACGCGTGCACACGCGCAAACGTACGCACGGGTTCACACACGCAAACACACTGTAGTCTAAACAGTCAACTCCTCATATTAATGTATTGCTGACCAAGACGCGTTTCATATTGATAACTTCTTCAGTTGGTCATTAAAAATGGGACATACAAAACAATAGATGATTGACACTGCAAAATACATACAAAGTTAATTCACATCACGTGATTGTTTCACCTATTAGTCTCCTAAGACGCGAAATAATCACGTGTTAGACATCCAATTTATGTATTGCCAAAATTAATTTCGAAGCCATTTCAGATAAAGTTATTCTTCCAGTCTAGGATATATACATTCTTTGACTTCAAGTACTGCAGTTTCAAGCGCAATTCTTGTTTTCTTATCTATATGCTCTTTAAAAGGACAGTCCCACCTTTGTGAAAGTTGTCGGATCACACTTAATTGTATGTCTACATGTCAGGCGAGGTCAGCTGAACATGTTCGTTAACTTTTTCCGAAAAAAATGCTTATCTTGGAAGATATTCAACTTTTAGTTGAAAGCGAAAAGTTGGGTTGGTGACGTCATATTATTGTTTTGTTAATAACAGGGAAATCCTTTGTGCTGCCAAATATATGGCACAATTTTTTGTCGACATCTATTGCGCAGAAAAAGCGAACCACCCGGTGTCTAGATTGGCTTACATTGCGAACCACCCGGGGATCGAGAAATGAAAGAAGAAAATATTCCAAGGCTGACCTTAAAACAAGTCGACTATCATTACCAGTTGGGTAAAGAGACGACGCTGTCGGTTTAGAGTCCCTATTCAAATACACATGGGCCTTATTTTTTACAGATGTCAAAATCAAACTCGAATATCTTTTTGATTAGATCATTGTGGTTGTTTTAACTGCTACCATACTTAATGTCAATGCCTAGCGGCTATCTAAACTCAAATATAATGTTAAGGTGGGATAGTCCCTTTAATACTCCTGGCACCTTCCCAATCGGGTAAAGCTCCACATTCATGACTATGGCTTTCACTATTGTTTTGGGTCTCTGATATTGCAAATATTTCCTGTGCTCCTTATGTTAAAACTTCTTACAGTTTCACCATAATACAGTCCGCCACTGTAGCTCAGTTGGGAGAGCGCCGGGCTTCTGACCTCACCCGGTAGTGGCAGCCCGGGTTCGAGTCGCTTCGGCGCTCGCTACCTGACCCTGACCGAGATGGCCTGTGGCCGGTGGCAGCGGTCGCAATCAAGGTCCGGTGACGTTGCGGTCTGCATGATTCCTTCACCATTCGATCCGGCGTGGTAAAAACGGTGCCGTTTTGCGTTTTATCCAGCTAAGTGGACCACATTGGGTCAAAACCACCAAAAACCGTTGCCATTGGTATGGAGCTGTCCGTTCCGGAGCCATGCTACTGCAAAATATGAAGGTGAAGAAAAAAAATATATACCATAAAAAAACTCCAATTCTTTGAGCAAATCATGCTATGATTACTTTTGTCTCCCCGGTCTGGCATCATACTTCGTTTTACATTATAGATTACGATTCCACGACTCCCTATGTTAATCAATGGGAGTTTCGGCACGTGCAAAAAAGCTAAGGTCCAAAAAAGCGGAGGAGGCCCCGGAGTGAGATTGCTTGGTCACGTGATTTTGTCATATGGCGCAACCTTATCTTTACAGACCTTGGCTAATATCACATTTCACTCGTCGCATTTGATGTCGTGCCTTTCGAAAAGGCACGAATCAAATGCGTGCTGATGGTTTTATCCATTACCCTGACTCGGCAGAAACCTAAAATACCGAGCATCCAAAGTTTACACACACAAAAAGAAAAAGTGGAAAACTCAAACACAGCTACTGGTGTAGCAAATATCCTTCAAATGAAGCCAACTCACCGGTGCTGTACTTCCGATGAGGCCAGAGTACCTCCTAGGTACCCGGACAGACGGCCAGCCTGGGACGCCAGCTTCAGGTGTTTGGCGCTCTCAATGTGCTGCTGCCAGGGCTCTGGGCCAGAGGAGGATATTCGGCAGACGTCACAGAAGCGGGAGACGCCAGCGAACCCCGTCGCACACGGGGGAGGTCCAGGCAATGCTGAATCTGACATCACGGCAAGACTTTGGAGGTCGTCCGTTACGTCCGTCGAAGGCGACGAGGAACTGAAATGAAGAAATGTCTCCGTCACTTGATATGATCACTTGATTGAAATGGAATATCACCTGTGACAGCTGATATTCTGAAGCATTGTGTAGAATATATGACCGATAACGATCGGTGGTAACATGTGGAGAATAAGCAGGTCAACACGCTTCCTTCTGACTTCGTCGGCACACATACATATACAAACGTGCGTGCACGCCCAAGCACACACGCAAACACACGCACGCGAGCGACACGCGCAAACGTACACACGGGTTCACACACGCAAACACACTGTAGTCTAAACAGTCAACTCCTCGTATTAATTTATTGCTGACCAAGACGCGTTTCGTATTGATAACTTCTTCAGTTGGTCATTACAAATGGGACATACAAAACAAAAGATGATTGACACTGCAAAATACCTACAAAGTTAATTCACATCACGTGATTGTTTCACCTATTAGTCTCCTAAGAGGCGAAGTAATCACGTGTTAGACATCTAATTTATGTATTGCCAAAATTAATTTCGAAGCCATTTCAGATAAAGTTATTCTTCCAGTCTAGGATTCATACATTATTTGACTTCAAGTATTGCAGTTTCAAGCGCAATTATTGTTTTCTTATCTATTGCTCTGTAATACTCCTGGCACCTTCCCAATCGGGTAAAGCTCCACATTCATGACTATGGCTTTCACCATTGTTTTGAGTCTCTGATATTGCAAATATTTCCTGTGCTCCATTAGCCTTATGTTAAAACTTCTTCCAGTTTCACCATGATATGGGTTTGTACATCCCTTGCATGGTATCTTGTAGACAAGGCTGTGTTCATGTTGTTGTTTGTTGCTTTCTTTTACAATGTCTCCTGACTCCTATGTGCTTCCCAGCCTTACTTAATACTTACTACTATCACATTAGCATGTTTCAGAAAATGTGCAATCGTATCAACAAGTCTAGATTGCGGAACAACAATTACTTTTTAATTCTTTTCGTCTTTCTTCGACCTGTTACTACAAATCCTCCTAGCATCAAGTCTACATTTTACTATCATTGACTTTGGGTATTTGAGTCCGTCTCTTAGGAGACTAATAGCTGAAACAATCACGTGATGTGAATGAACTTTGTATGTATTTTTTGCAGTGCCAATCATCTATTGTTTTGTATGTCCCATTTGTAATGACCAACTGAAGAGGTTATCAATATGAAACGCGTTTTGGTCAGCAATAAATTAATGAGGAGTTGACTGTTTATATGTCAATTTGAACGTGAACGTGCTGTAGTCTGTAGCAGGACTCCTATCCCAGACTCACCGCGGCTGGCTGGCATCTGCAGCTGTGCTGCTGCTACCACCACCACCCGCCGCCAACGTAGACATTATTTCGGCCTGGACTATCTTCTTCATGTGTTTGGCGCTCAGCACGTGCTGCATCCACGGCTCGGGTCGTGGCCGAAATATTGCTAATATCACATTTCATTCGTCGCATTTGATGTCGTGCCTTTCGAAAAGGCACGAATCAAATGCGTGCTGATGGTTTTATCCATTACCCTGACTCGGCGGAAACCTAAAATACCGAGCATCCAAAGTTTACACACACAAAAAGAAAAAGTGGAAAACTCAAACACAGCTACTGGTGTAGCAAATATCCTTCAAATGAAGCCAACTCACCGGTGCTGTATATCCGATGAGGCCAGAGTACCTCCTAGGTATCCGGGCAGACGGCCAGCCTGGGACGCCAGCTTCAGGTGTTTGGCGCTCTCAATGTGCTGCTGCCAGGGCTCTGGGCCAGATGAGGATATTCGGCAGACGTCACAGAAGCGGGAGACGCCAGCGAACCCCGTCGCACACGGGGGAGGTCCGGGCAATGCTGAATCTGACATCACGGAAAGACTTTGGAGGTCGTCCGCTACGTCCGTCGAAGGCGACGAGGAACTGAAATGAAGAAATGTCTCCGTCACTTGATATGATCACTTGATTGAAATGGAATATCAGCTGTGACAGCTGATATTCTGAAGCATTGTGTAGAATATATGACCGATAACGATCGGTGGTAACATGTGGAGAATAAGCAGGTCAACACGCTTCCTTCTGACTTCGTCGGCACACATACATATACAAACGTGCGTGCACGCCCAAGCACACACGCAAACACACGCGCGCGTGTACACGTGCAAACGTACACACGGGTTCACACACGCAAACACATTGTAGTCTGTAGCAGGACTCCTACCCCAGACTCACCGCGGCCGGCTGGCATGTGGAGCTGTGCTGCCGCTACCACCACCTGGTCCACCCGCCTGGGCCTTCTTCTTCATGTGCTTGGCGCTCTGCACGTGCTGCATCCACGGCTCGGGGCCGGAGCAGGACAGCCGACAGACGTCGCAGTAGAAGTTGTCTCCCGCGCCGACCCTCGCCGGTGGCACGGGCGGGGCGGCCGCGCCCGGGTTCCCCGCAGACCGCAGCACGTCGTCCACACTGAGTGCAGAGCTGGGAACAAAGGGGGACGGGGCCGCTGGTACATAGGACCACGGCGGGCTGGTACATGTCACCACGGCGGACTGGTACATAGGACCACGGCGGACTGGTGCATAGCACCACGGCGGACTGGTACATAGGACCACGGCGGACTGGTACATAAGACCACGGCGGACTGGTACATAGCACCACGGCGGACTGGTACATAGGACCATCATTGACTGGTATATTTGTATATGGTACATGGTAGATCTGTATATGGTACATGGTATATCTGTATATGGTACATGGTATATCTGTATATGGTACATGGTATATCTGTAAATTGTACATGGTATATCTGTATATGGTACATGTTATTTATGGTACATGGTATATCTGTATATGGTACATGATATATCTGTATACGGTACATGTTATATCTGTATATGGTACATGGTATATCTGTATATGGTACATGGTATATCTGTATATGGTACATGGTATATCTGTAAATTGTACATGGTATATCTGTATACGGTACATGTTATTTATGGTACATACTACATGGTATATCTGTATACGGTACATGTTATATCTGTATATGGTACATGGTATATCTGTATACGGTACATGGTATATGATATACGGTATATCTGTATACGGTACATGTTATATCTGTATACGGTATACGGTATATCTGTATACGGTACATGGTACATGGTACATGGTATATGGTATACGGCATATATATGGTATACGGTATATCGGCATGAGTTAACCCTTCTATTGCCGCCCATCATGATAAGCTTGGCGCGTGGTACTTCTCCGATCCGACACAGTCCGACAGGTATGCGTGCACTAACCCGGGACGACTGGGCGGCTGGCTGCCGGCGCCGCCATCGCTGGTAGGTCGTCCCTCCAGGATTGCCCTCTTCAGGTGCTTGGCGCTCTGCACGTGCTGTGTCCACGGCTCGGGCCCGGTGCAGGCCAGTTGGCAGATTTCGCAGAAGAACGGCTTGCCCCCCGGCGGACGGCGACTCGGACTGCCAGGTGAGTCGGAGTCGGCCAGGGCGAGAACCGAGCCACTGTTGACGCTGCCCGACGAGCTGGGCGCAGACGCGGCACGTCACGTGGGTCACATCACCCACGTCAGTCGTCACGCGTCACGTCACCCGTGAGTCTCGCCACGACAGGAGCACAACGGAACAATGCATTGTTACGCCCGTGGCTTTCACCAAAAGAACTGCCGGAAATTCCGTATCTGACCGTTGTGGGAGAATCTCATAACTGTCATAAGTATGGAGTGGCAAACAGCACAATGGATTTAGTTCGTTCGCACGAGTTCCTCGAAACAAAATCATGTACATCACCAATGACGAACATCACTGAGTTGAAGCTGCACCAATGACCAAAAGCCATGCAGAATATCGTGGCACGATGCTTACAAGGCTCATAACATAGATCTGCGGCAGCACCTTCCATTTGAGTTCAAATCGAGATTCGCACATGACTCCCACCAATCAGCCATCGCCAGCGAGCGGCTCGCCTCACTCACACATCAGCCGCCGTGCCGAACGGTCGCCGGGTCAGGTCCGCCTCCAGCTTCATATGCCGGGCGCTCTCCATGTGCTGCCGCCACGGCTGCGGTCCCGAGCACGAGAGTCGGCAGATCTGGCAGTAGAAGGCGCGGGCCGGGCCGCCGGCCGCCGACGCATCCAGCGGCGACCGGGGCCAGAACGCCCGCTGCGGGGCCGCGGGGCCGCTCGGCTGCATCCTGAGGTAAGACAGGGTCAGGTCATGTCAGCAGCCGGGGACGGACGACTGAGGTCAGACAGGGTTATCAGCCTGGAAAGGTCGGCTGAGGTCAGACCGGACTGGCACGCGGACACCAGACATCCCGAGGAGGTCGATCAGGGTCATCAACTGGTGAAGGACGGCTGACGTCAGACAGGACTGGCAGACGGACACCAGACATCTGCGGAGGTCAGATGAGGTCATCAACTGGGGAAGGACGGCTGACGTCAGACATGACTAGTCAGACGGGCACTGGACATCTGAGGAGGTCAGATGAGGCCATCAACTGGGGAAGGACATCTGAGGTCAGACAGGACTAGTCAGACGGGCACTAGACATCTTGAGGAGGTCAGATGAGGTCATCAACTGGGGAAGGACGGCTGACGTCAGACATGACTAGTCAGACGGGCACTGGACATCTGAGGAGGTCAGATGAGGCCATCAACTGGGGAAGGACATCTGAGGTCAGACAGGACTAGTCAGACGGGCACTGGACATCTGAGGAGGTCAGATGAGGCCATCAACTGGGGAAGGACATCTGAGGTCAGACAGGACTAGTCAGACGGGCACTAGACATCTTGAGGAGGTCAGATGAGGCCATCAACTGGGGAAGGACATCTGAGGTCAGACAGGACTAGTCAGACGGGCACTAGACATCTTGAGGAGGTCAGATGAGGTCATCAACTGGGAACGGACATCTGAGGTCAGACAGAGGGACAGACGGGCTCCAAACATCTAACGGAGCCACTCCGGCCATTAGGCAGGGAACAGACCGGCAGTTTCGAGCTCAACAGCCGCCTGACCGCGGTTGCACGCCGCCCCCGGGTGTCTACAATCGACCCGCCGCTCGGTCGCGGAATTTCCGCTGACGTCACGTGATGGGTGTCACGTGACCGGCGTACACCTCCCTCCGCCCGCCCCGTGCCATGGGCGGCGGGCGGAGGCACGCGGACCCGATGAACAGACTGACTGATTGTCTCTCATCGCCCGGGAGATCCCAACACGTGTCATGTATTGTGTGTCGTGGACTCGTGGTACGATTCATGCCCAACCTATACACTGGCGGATCCAGGGGGGGCATCAGGGGCAAATGTCCCCCCCCCGCAGGAATCTGGGAGGGGGCATACAATACAAGTATGCCCCCCCCCCCCCGCGCGTTTCCAATTGATCGTAAAATCGTAAAAATTGTCTTTGCAGCAGTCAGAATCCAGCTATCCACAGTAAAAAAACAGAAAATTTCGCGCCGCTTCGCGGCATGACACAACTTTCGCAATTGCTTATAAAAATTTGGAAAATGGGACAATGATTTCCATTAAGTGTCTGGCAGAGGCTGTAATTGTAGCTGGCGGATCCAGTAGCTCCAAGTAGCTGAGGTGGTAATTGCTGGCACTAGCGGAACCAAGGGTGGCATCAGGGGAAAAAGCCCCCCCCCCACATGAATCTGAGAGGGGCATTCAATACAAGTATGTCCCCGCGCGTTCCCTGCACTGAACGTGAAAAAAAAATATTGGGAGAAAATTTCATGAAAACGGAAGATTTTTTCTTCTCTCGAGTGATTGAATTTGAAGTTTGTATGTATCCCTTTCCTTCAATGATAGACAAAACAGCGCACCTGATGCAATTCAAGCAGCACCGGTGACACTTAACCCGCACCCCGCTAGGAGGGGGGGGGCAGCATCTGCCCCCCCCTCCCCAATTTTCTCAATAACTTGAAAACTATAATAGATATGAACGTCAAACTTTCAGTACCTTATGCTGGATCAATTCTACGTTTTGTCACCAAATTCCAATAAAATTGATGTAGTATTTGGGGAGATAATGGCATTTTAATGACGCCATGTCATGCCATTTTTGGTGGAAAAACGATATATGTTAGAACAATCGTAGAAAATAGAGTTTTGAAGCAAATTGCAAATAAAAACCGTCAATACAAAGGAAATGACATTCTCTTCAAAATGGCCATCTCGGATTTGCGAACTTTTGCGTTTTAGACCCTCATAAATGAAAAAAAATGGGGGGGAAATCCACATTTTTTGTGAATTTGATAAATTAATTTCTTAAGCTCGAATATCAAAATAGGATGACCGGCCCAAATCCGGAGAAAAAAATGGGGTACCTTTTCGGCCACAAAAAGATGCCCCCCCCCCCCACGGAGAGAGGCTGGATCCGCCAGTGAACCTATAGCCGAGACGACGGTGCAAAGCAATACCGAACGATATTCTGCACCGACATGAGGATTTAGAATCAAGAGTTTTCCGTGCCGAAACGGTCCAGAACGGTCCTCCGCCAAACCCCGACAGGCAAAGCCGACTTGCCGATGCCACTGAATGAGTGTCATCTAAGTGAGAGACAAATTGGATGCAACGTGTCCAGAGGCCTGTTCACGGACCATGCGGTTGGCTGCGGTTCGGCGGTCAGCAGTGGTCGGCAGCCGGTGGGGTAACTAAAGTGGGGATGGGGCGAACGGTATGACGTCACACAGCTGCAGTTGGCTGCGGTTCCGGCGGTCGGTACGAAGCAACCGCGGGAGAAATGTCACGTAAAGTGGCGCGCGCGGCATTCAGTGTTCAAGAGACGCCTGCTTGTGATAACGCATGAGGAAGGGGGCGGGGCTAGAGCCTGCTGGAAACCGCCGAGCCGCAGGTGGTCGTGAACAGGCCTATGGTTTTTACCTTACCTGGTTTTACCACCTTATTTTGGTATTCGAGCTTAAGAAATTAATTTATCAAATTCACACAAAAAAGTGGATTTTTTCCGCGAAATTTTTTCTTCTTCCATTTATGAGGGTCTAAAACACAAAAGTTCGCAAATCCGAGACCCCAGTGGCCTAAGCATCCCGTCGTACGTCAATCACACGAAATATACACGAAAGAGATCAGGTCTACTCACATGAACAACGCAGACAATGCAGAGTAGACGCCGCCGTTCGGTCCGCTCTCGGCCCTGACAGCAGCGGTGGACGGTGACGGTGTGAGCCTCTGCCGTCTCAGAACACGACACGACACGCGCACTCTGACGACAATGTTCAGCAGCCGGCCGTCACCACCGCCGACGAGTCCCAGCACGCTCCGGACGGATGATGTCAAACGCCACGTAGGTACACTGCGCCGGGCGCCCTGCGTGGTGTCGGCCCCGACCGGGAAGGGCAGCGATCGACACCACCTCCCGCTACCGCCGCCGTGTGTACTCTGTGCCGGCCGGGCTCGGTGGGGGCGACAGGCGGCGTTCGGCGGGCGGGAGAGGCCCGGGTATTCCCCGCCGCCGCCGCCGGCCACCAGCTGGCAACCTGCCAGGTGATAGGGCGGCGTCAGACACGTGAGCCGCTGATATACCGCCACCGTCGCCCGTCCGCGCGGCACTGCATACGGCCCTAGGCACTGCGAGGCCAGCCGGCAGTGAAGGCCGTGTTTGCATGAGTCATCCGCGATAGAGTGGACCTTGGACCGGCGGCCACAGCAGATCGTACCCAAGGGTGGCGCCACCTTCCGAAAGTTGGTGGGGACGGAGGCACTTTGAAGTCGATTCTTTCCATGCAACGCCCATAGGCGTAATGTTAAATCCGAAAATGTTTGGGGGGACGCGTCCCCCCGCCCCCCCTTTATTTAGATTAGATTTAGATTAAAGGAAATAGTTCACCTTCGGAAAATTTTCAGAACACGATTTTATTATATTTTTTAATACAGTTTCTTTTTTTCTTTTCAAAAATGGTCCTTCATCGCGCCAATTCAGGACAGAATGTCGTAAATGATTAATGTTATGGTGTGCGTTATTGGTCTGCGCATGCTCAGACCAGTGCTGGCACTCCCAGACGGTACGGTATATCATATATGCGCCGCATTCCTTCGCCAAGAAGTCAAATATCTTCGGCTGGAGAGTCTTTTCAGCCAAGAGAAGTTCCAGATAAGGATTTCTCAACACGGGCTACAAAACTGTTATTTCAGTTCAAAATCCCATGTTGAAGGTGAACTATTTCCTTTAAGCGTGTCCGATTTCACCTGGAAAATTTGGTTCCCGAAACTCCATTAGATAAAAATACATTCGTACTTTTGCTTAAAGGAAATAGTTCACCTTCAACATGGGTTTTGAACTGAAATAGCAGTGTTGTAGCCCGTGTTGAGAAATCCTTATCTGGAACTTGTATTAGCTGAAAAGACTCTCCAGCCGAAGATATTTGACTTTTTGGCGAAGGAATACGGCGCATATATGATGTACCGTACCGTCTGAAAGTGCCAGCACTGCCATGGAGCATGCGCAGACCAATAACGCACACCATAAAATCAATAATTTACAACCTTCTGTTCTGAATTGGCGCGATGTAGGACCATTTTTAAACACAAAAAAAGAAACTGCATTAAAAAATATAATACAATCGTGTTCTGAAAAAAAATTCCGAAGGTGAACTATTTCCTTTAAAGGAAATAGTTCACCTTCAACATGGGGTTTTGAACTGAAATAGCAGTTTTGTAGCCCGTGTTGAGAAATCCTTATCTGCAACTTTTCTTGGCTGAAAAGACTCCAGCCGAAGATATTTGACTTTTTGACGAAGGAATGCGGCGCATATATGATGTACCGTACCGTCTGAAAGTGCCAGCACTGCCAGGGAGCATGCGCAGACCAATAACGCACACCATACAATTAATAATTTACGACCTTCTGTCCTGAATTGGCGCGATGTAGGACCATTTTTGAAAAGAAAAAAAGAAACTGTATTACAAAATATAATAAAATCGTGTTCTGAAAAATGTTCCGAAGGTGAACAATTTCCTTTAAAGGAATAGTTCACCTTCGGGAAAAATTTCAGAACACGATTTTATTATATTTTTTAATACAGTTTCTTTTTTTCTTTTTAAAAATGGTCCTACATCGCGCCAATTCAGGACAGAAGGTTGTAAATTATTAATTGTATCGTGTGCGTTATTGGTCTGCGCATGCCTTGTGCAGTGCTGGCACAATTCAGACGGTACGGTATATCATATATGCGCCGCATTCCTTCGCCAAAAAATCAAATATCTTCGGCTGGAGAGTCTTTTCAGTCAAGAAAACAGTCAAGATAAGGATTTCTCGACACGGGCTACAAAACTGCTATCTCAGTTTAAAACTAATGTTGAAGGTGGACTATTTCCTTTAAAGGGAATAGTTCACCTTTAAAGGAAATAGTTCACCTTGGAATGTTTTTACCCAACACGATTTGATTACATTGTTTAATACAATTTCTTTTGATATTGTCAAAAATGGCCTTATATCGCGCCGATTCAGGACAGAAGGCCGTAAATTTGTATTGTTTATCAAAACTATATGCATACTCTCTGAGTCAGAGTCCTGACGTCACGCGAATGTAAAAAATGGTTCACCCAATCAGATTCGAAAGTAGTCGCGTAAAGATAGACTCGTATTGGAGACGTGCCAACCGGCGGCCGGCAATTCGCTTACTAGCACCAGCTGCAAGCTGATTGGCTGATGGTATAGCCTCTGCCCGGGCTAGAACCAGTACAACATTCTTTCGCCAGCACCGCATTCCTTCGCCAAAAACTCAAATATATTCGGCTGGAGTCTTTTCAGTCAAGAAAACTTGCAGATAGGGGTTTCCCAACACGGGCTACACAACTGCTATCTCAGTTTAAAACTAATGTTGAAGGTGAACTATTTCCTTTAACATGGGGTTTTGGACGGAGATAGCAGATTTGAAGGGCAGATCTAAAAATGGGTTGCGGTGAAAGAATTAACTCCCTACGTTAAAGGGATTATACGGATTTCCGTCCTGAAAGTAAATGTACTCCTTTGCAGTTGTATGAGCTTTAAACACGTTTAAGACATATAACAGGGACCTCAATGCTCATTTAGTCTATTATTTCAGAAATTATCAGCGTTAAAACTTGGGCGTTTTTCGAGACTAGTATCAGATGAGTACTTGATCGGCACTACTGTCCACCACCTTTATCTAAAGATCAATTTTAGAGTTTTGAATTATCTGCAAGTCCTACACTGGATCACAAAATTATTATGCAATTCAAAACTGACGGGACTTTGTATTACTACACACTGTTCGTTGAGGTTTTGTGTTTTTGTGGTTTTCTTTTCTCTGGCCTTTAGCGTTGAGAATTTGGTGGTGGCGTATTCATTTTTTTGGCATGCAAATTCATGAAAAATATATAATTTTATGGGAAAACTAGGTAACTGCTGCTGTCGATGGAACAAATCAAGTTTATTTTCTTCAAATATTGCTTATTTTACCGGAAATATGCCATACGTGGTGTTTTATTAGCATAAAAGAGATGACTGGCTCTGCCTCAGCCGGTCCTGCAGAAAATACGCGGTGGCATCACCGCGCACTTTGGAATGTCCTTACGTGCAGAAGAGGTCATTTCCAGAAAAATGTGGCTACCGTGGGACTTCTATCACCTTTATAAGTACGTTTTACTATGTAACTCAATTATTCTGGGAAAAACCCGTATTAAGGAAATAGTTCACCTTCAGCATTAGTTTTAAACTGAGATAGCAGTTTTGTAGCCCGTGTTGGGAAACCCCTATCTGCAAGTTTTCTTGACTGAAAAGACTCTCCAGCCGAATATATTTGAGTTTTTGGCGAAGGAATGCGGTGCTGGCGAAAGAATGTTGTACTGGTTCTAGCCCGGGCAGAGGCTATACCATCAGCCAATCAGCTTGCAGCTGGTGCTAGCAAGCGAATCGCCGGCCGCCGGTTGGCACATCTCCAATGCGAGTCTATCTTTACGCGACTACTTTCGAATCTGATTGGCTGAACCATTGTTTACATTCGCGTGACGTCAGGACTCTGACTCAGAGAGTATGCATATAGTTTTGATAAACAATACCAATTTACGGCCTTCTGTCCTGAATCGACGCGATATAAGGCCATTTTTGACAATATAAAAAGAAATTGTATTACAAAATATAATCAAATCGTGTAGGGTAAACAATTTCCAAGGTGAACTATTTCCTTTAAGTAATTTCGACACAGGACTAGTGGGCCCGGTTTCATGTCGCTGTTCCGGGCCACGATCTAGACATGAACGCTCGCCGCCGGAGGCAGGTACACTCTCTGGCACGTGCCACGTAGCCTCTGATCACGACGCCTCAGCCGCCCGCTCATCCGCCCGGGCGGCGCGGCGGCCCCTTGTCAGAGACTGTACTTGGCGTCAGGCGGAGCGGGGCGGAGCCAGAACGCCAGCTGCTATCTACGATTTCTCGTGAAATTCAAAGAGAAACTGATTTCTTTCTCCACATATATCCATCAGTTGTCCAAACCAAAGTCATAATCGTAGTTTTGAGCTCAAGATGCACCGTATGGTTGAATTTCAATACAACTTTCAAGGTGACCTATTCCCTTTAAAGGAAATAGTTCACCTTCAACATGGGATTTTGAACTGAAATAGCAGTTTTGTAGCGCGTGTTGAGAAATCCTTATCTGCAACTTTTCTTGGCTGAAAAGACTCTCCAGCCGAAGATATTTGACTTTTTGGCGAAGGAATGCGGCGCATATATGATATACCGTACCGTCTGAGAGTGCCAGCACTGGTCTGAGCATGCGCAGACCAATAACGCACACCATAACATTAATAATTTACGACCTTCCGTCCTGAATTGGCGCGATGTAGGACCATTTTTGAAAAGAAAAAAGAAACTGTATTAAAAAATATAATAAAATCGTGTTCTGAAAAATTTCCGAAGGTGAACTATTTCCTTTAAAGGGAGTGAGTGTGCCTACTGTTTTGGAATGTCAAAAAAAAAATTATACGGTAAGTAGATATTGGTTTGATTGTTGTGTATGATGAAATTCACATCTGGAGCCCCTTTAGTTGAATTTTCACTTATATTGTTGTTGTTTTCTTATTTTTTGTTTCGATATGTATAAAACGATCGCCACTATGGAGATGTTATGTACAACGGCGCACATAAGACAATACAATTACGGTCACATCATGCAAGATAGAAAGACAAGTTTTGCACAGCACGTTCTTGCCACTGTGAACTTTATTATCTGCAAGTTTCGTAGCTCTACATTGCTATCTTCTTCGAAATGGCCATCAGCCATCATCGAAACGGCCATCATCAAAACGGCCATCATCGAAAAACATGATGGCCATCCAGTTTCTGTTCGGCTGCTGCTATCAGCGTACACGAGCTGTTTTGTTGAATTGCTATTGGCCGGCAGTTACAATATGCTAGCAGTTTAATCGATAGTTGCAGTGCTTCTAGTAGCGGAAGCCCTCTGGAGTCTACCCGATAACTGTTTGCTCCCAGCAAGTTCCTGGAGTCTTTGGAATATCTCAGCAACTAGGAGAAACGAAGTCATGGGTCAATTCAGAACATTATGTTCTATAGACCAGTGTCAATAACCCCAAATAAGCGATGTGAGTAGGCACACTCCCTTTAAGTATGGGATGCATCGCAAAATCCTTCTAGGGCGATGGTAGCCAATGACTACCTATGTGCAACATTTGAGCGAAATCGAAGGGTCGTCGATTTTTCGAATATCTGCCCAGACCTCTATTTTTACTTTTAGACGCTTAAAGGGAAATAATGACCTTTTTCCACAAAAATGGAGTTAGCACTTGAACTCGCCAGACGAGACCAAAATATATTGTAAATTCATCACATTTTGCATGAAAACTTTCCTACCGAAAGATATTTCAAGTTAAAGTTGATAAGCGTTCCACACTTTTAACGACCGGTACTTGCAAGTACTTTTGGTCCTCATCAAACTGCGGGCTTTTCCCGTATTGTTTTTTTACGCAATGGAGTGGAAAATATATTGTGCGTTCTACTCGTTGTGATTATATGCCCGGCGATCTTCTAAAACTAACAGCGATTGAAAAAGTGGCAATAAAATCGGAAGCTCATCGATGCACATCAACGGCGGCATAGTTAGTGGTTGCGACCCTCAATTTTTGAAAATCGATTCATTTGTTTTCAACATTAGGAGTATTGTATAATTTGTCTCTGGCTGTATATAACACAAATTCTTTATATTATCATGAAAAATAATAATTTTTCCCAAAAAAAACTAACAAACAATAACACAAAACTGGCAATTAAATCGGAAGCTCATCGATGCACATCGACGGCGACCTATTTAGCGTCGGCGATTTGTTTACAAAGTCATTGTCATGCTTCTCGGCGCACTTAGCCATTGTGGCGAGTTGTAGCGAGTAGCGCTTTCGTTCTCCATGGCAACGAGGCGTGAGCCAATGAAAAGCCAGAACGTATTCCCTTTCTGGCTTTTGATTGGCTAACGCCTGGTTGCCATGGAGAACGAAAGCGCTACTAGCGCTACTAGCGTGTGTCCGAGCAGCGCTCAGTTTGATCGGAAACGTCACAGAGCCTCCAAAAATGTCGCGCACTCGATGTAAACAATGGTAGGGAAGGACGAATTTGTCAATGACCTTCATGAAGTACACAAGGTACTTGTATTGTATTTTTTCCCAAACTTACAACTTTGAATTTGGGAATAATTTTATTTAATTCTAAAATTTAAATAAAATAATTTTAAAACCATAACGGTAGCCTAAGAAATTGTTGCTAACAAAAGCAAAAGGTCATTATTTCCCTTTAAGTAATAAGTATAGGATGCATCGCAAAATCCTTCTAAGGCGATGTATAGGTAGCCATTGGCTACCCATGTGAAAAATGTGAGCGAAATCGAATGGGTCGTCGATTTTTCGAATATCTGCTCCGACCTCTATTTTTACCTCTAGACGCTTAACCCGTGCCGTGCCGGGGGGTGTTTAGACCCGACCCGACCCCCCCCCCCCCCCCCCCCCCCTCAGGTTTTTCGAGGATAGCGAAAAAACGGCGGCGCGCAGCGCCGCCGTTTTTTGACGGGCATCAATTGCGCACATTATGTGTAAAAAAAATACATCGGGTCATCTCAGGTCAGGTCACCAGACCAGGTCACGTGACCCCACCTCCAAAAAAAACTTGTGGTCGTACCACAGTCACAGTTTTTAGATGATCGGTTTTATACTTACAGGATTTTATAAGGTCATATGTATCTACAATTTGTTTATCTTGAATTTTGTATATCAGCGACCTAAGGTCGGGTCAATTTCGTGACCTCCCCATTATAAGTCAATGGAGAAATATTCAAATGCTTCCTATTCCAAAGATACGCAAGATATAAGTCTAATTCCTTCTGGATCATGTTATTATAGGCCATTCTTGATGACCTAGGTGCCATTTTTGTTCACTGACCCCTACAGGGTCAGCCGAGGTCATCCGAGGTCACCAACAGTTGTATGTCAATAACTCTCGACATAATGACGATAGAGAAGTGAAACCGACACCAATGTGTTTGTCTCGTCGAGGTACATATTCCCATATGCAACATGACCTACTTGGGTCACCACATGACCTTGACCTGAGGTCAAACTTTTAAGTTGACCTAACCTGGTCAACACTAATATGAGTCGAAGCGCCTCGAGGGGACAAACACGATGGAATCAAAATTAGTGTCCTGTCGTTATTAGGTAAAAAACTATTCGTGAAAAACTGTTTTGTAAAAAAAAAACTTTTTGACATTCGATGAACTCTGGAGCCTAAACTATTGCCTTATTTTAAAATCTAAGAACACCTTGTCGATTGCATGTTTCAATAGCTTTCCATTGCTGTTTTCCGTCTGTTCCTAGCTATCATAGTTCCTGTGATATCTGGGGGTTTCTGGAGCGGAGTCCTAAAACTGGAAAATTTGACCTTTGATGACCTCTGGTGCAGGGCCGGCGCCACATATTTTCGGTTGGGGGGAGCAGCTTTTCCAGAAAAAGGGCCCTTGGTCAAAAGGGCCCACCCAGCCTGCAATATAATGTAATATATATTTAATATCATTTCCGTCTTTCTCGTCCCCGCACGGATTACCATTTATTTATGATAAAACTTCAACACTTTAAATAGAGCATCACAGCCTGAATTTTCAAGTGGCATTTTGGCGTCACACAGTTCAAGTTTTTACTCAATGTGACTAAGTTATCCACTATAACTTTTGTAATTTCTTGCGACATGTAGGAAGTATGTTTACTAGTTACCAGAAGGAATTTACTAGTCATCACATTTTCTGTCGGTGCTATCATCTCAGACAGGAACGTAGCCAGGATTTCGTCCAGGGGGGAGGCATCTCGTCGAAAGGACCCCTTCCCGAGCGTTGAAAGGCGGTGAAAGGGCCAAACAAAACGGATGAAAAGGCACGTTACTAGGATGGAAAATGCAGTATGACAGGAATGGTATGGGCCATACCAACTTTTAGGAACTGGAGTTAGCAAACTGCCATACAAACTTTGGAACCAGCGAGTCCAATTTGGAATCAGCTATACCAACTTTCAATATTTTGAAGCTCAAGACCTGGAACTCTTAAACAAATTGCGCCGCGGAGCGGCGCGAAAATTTTGAGTATAATGCCCCGGAAATGATTGCTCATCAATGCGTCACATTGCGTATGGTGCGGACCTCTAAAAATGCGTTTAAAAGTGCGGTAAAAAAGTGCTAAAGTGAACTATTTTGCCCAATTATATAGGAAAGTAGCAACATAACACATAAATGCGCCGAAAAAACGGGCCGTTTTTTTCTAACCCGCATATCATGAGTTTGTAGTTGAATTGCGCCGCGGAGCGGCGCGAAAAATTTTCGTTTTATTCCCTGGACAACTGCATTCTTACTGTTGAAAGGCCCAGGGTCTCTTCAGATCGTCTAGGGCCCTCCGACCTTTACAACGCCCTTCCAACCTGTTCGTGTTCAGGGACTCATCTGGGATCCGCGAAGTGGAAAGACATGATGTGGAGTGGGTGATATATATATATATATATATATATATATATATATATATATATATATATATATATATATATATATATATATATATATATATATATATATATATATATATATATATATATATATATATATATATATATATATATATATATATATATATATATATATATATATATATATATATATATATATATATATATATATATATATATATATATATATATATATATATATATATATATATATATATATATATATATATATATATATATATATATATATATATATATATATATATATATATATATATATATATATATATATATATATATATATATATATATATATATATATATATATATATATATATATATATATATATATATATATATATATATATATATATATATATTATATATATATATATATATATATATATATATATATATATATATATATATATATATATATATATATATATATATATATATATATATATATATATATATATATATATATATATATATATATATATATATATATATATATATATATATATATATATATATATATATATATATATATATATATATATATATATATATATATATATATATATATATATATATATATATATATATATATATATATATATATATATATATATACAATACAAAGAGGGCTTCCTCTACAAAAAAAAATCGGAGCTTTCGGGTATATTGTAACACCCTGACGAAGGGTGTTACAATATACCGAAAGCTCCGCTTTTAATATTTTGTATTGTGGAGAAGTCCTCTTTGTTTTTAATCTTCATCTGGGATCTACGTGCTTATGGTCCTTCCGGTCTGACCAGGGACTCCTCTGACCTTCCGAGAAGCCCCTCGTGTGTGTCAAGGGGCCCATTCGGCCTGTTCAGAGCTCCTTCCGACCTGGCCAGGGACTGCACGGGCTGCTTTGTCACCCTGTCGACATGCTCAGGGGCCCCTCCGACCTGCCCAGGGGCCCCTCCGACCTGCCCGGGGGCCCCTCCAGTCTGGCTAGGAACTCATCTGGCATGTTCAAGGGCCCTTCCGACCGGCCCAGGGACCCTTTCGGTCTATCCAGGGGCCCCTCCGACTTGCCAAGGAGCCACTCCGATCTGCCCAGCGACTCTTCTGGTCTAATTGCGGTGGCTGCTTTGTCGCCCTGCCAACATGTTCAAGGTGCCTTCTGACCTGCCTTGGGGCCACTCCGTGCTGGCTAGGGGCGAATTCAGCACGTTCATGGGGCACTTCTTACCAGCCCAGAGGTCCTTTCGGCCTGGTCAGGGGCCCCTCCGATCTGCACAGGGGCCCTTTGAACTTTCCAGGAGCCCTCTGGTCTCTCCAGGGGCCCTCCAGCCTTCTAAGGGGCCCTTCCGACCTGGCAAGGGACTGCGCTGGCTGCTCTGTCGCCTTGCGACATGCTCCGAGGGCCCTCCGACCTGCTCTGGGGCCCCTCCGTGCTGACTAGGGACCCATCCGGTTCAGGGGCCATTCTGACCCACCTAGGGGCCATTTCGGTCTGGTCAAGGGCCCCTCTGACCTGCACAGGGGCGCTTGTAACTTCCCATGGGCCCTCTGGTCTGTTCAGGGACCCCCAACCTGCTCAGGGGCCCTTATCACCTGGCAAGGGACAGCTCTGACCGCTTTGTCGCCCTGCCGACATACTCAGGAGTCTCTCGACCTGCCCAGGGCCCCTCTGTGCAGGCTAGGGCCCATTCGACGTGTTCAGGGGGCCCTCTGACCAGCTCAGGGCCCTTTCGGTCTGGTCAGGGGCCCCTCTTGACATGCACAGGGCTCTTTTGAACGTCCAAGGGGCCCTCCGGTCTTTCAGAGACGGCCCTGGTGGCCCTAAAGGGCCTTTGAAGTGCTCTAAGCTCTCTAAAGACCACGCTTCGCGTGGTAAAGAGCCCATGATACCGCGCTTCGCGCGGTCTCGTCGGCCCTTTTCGGCGCGCTGCGCGCACCGAAAAGGGCCCTCGCGCGCTGAAAAGCGCCTCGATCGCCGAAAAAAGCAAGAAAAAAGTGCGCGCTGAAAAGCGCCTCGATCGCCGAAAAAAGCAAGAAAAAAGTCGCCCCCTCCCCCTGGCCTACAGGGGGCGGGGGCGGCTGCACCCGCCGCCCCCCCCCCCCTTGGCTACGTGCCTGCCAGGGGCCCCTCCAGTCTGGCTAGGAACTCATCCGGCATGTTCAAGGGCCTTCCGACCGGCCAGGGACCCTTTCGGTCTAACCAGGGGCCCCTCTGACTTGCCCAGGAGCCCTCCGATCTGCCCAGCGACTCTTCTGGTCGGGCTGCGCCGACTGCTTTGTCGCCTTGCGACATGCTCCGAGGGCCCTCCGACATGCCATGGGCCCCTCCGAGCTGACTAGGGGCCCATTTGGCATGCTCAGTGGCCCTTTTGACCCACCTAGAGGCCCTTTCAGTCTGGGCAGGGGCCCCTCTGACCTGCACAGGGGCCCTTTTAACTTCCCAGGGGCCCTCTGGTCTGTCCAGGAGTACTCCAACCTGCTCAGGGGCCCTTATGACCTAGCAATGGACTGCGCTGGCTGCTTTGTCACCCTGTCGACATGCTCAGGGGCCTCTCTACCTGCCCAGGGGCCCCTCTGTGCTATCTAGGGGGCCATTCGACGTGTTCAGGGGCCCTCTGATCCGCTCAGGGGCCCTTTTGGTCTGGACAGGGGCCCCTTTGACATGTACAGGGCTCTTTTGAACGTCCAAAGGGCCCTCTGGTCTTTCAGAGAGGGCCTCTGAAGTGCTCTAACTCTCTAAAGACCACGCTTCGCGTGGTAAAGAGCCCATGATATCGCGCTTCGCGCGCGGTCTCGCCGGCCCTTTTCGGCGTGCGCAGCGCGCCGAAAAGGGCCCTCCTGGCCTCCAGGGGGGGGGGGGGGGGGGCGCACCCGCCGCCGCCCTTGGGCCTGATATCAGATGACATCCAAACGTTCCGAAGGTGGAACGACGAGCACCGTTCAGGGACGCATATTCGCGCGCCATATCCCGATCAGGAACCTCGCGCGTCTCCTGATGGACATGGTACTTGGCAGACTGCCACAGAGTTGAGCTTGCGCTGCTTCATCGCGCCCCGAGACAGTCTGAGAGAACATTCAGCTCGTCCGCCCACCAGGCTGGCCGAAAAGGGCCCAGCTGGCGGTTGGAGGGGCAGCTGCCCCTCCTGCCCCCCCCCCCCCCTGTGGCGCCGGCCCTGCTCTGGTGACCTCAATATTGGCTTTAGGAAAAATATTTTAAGTACTTTCGAATGTGCTTCTCGAGAGCTTTCGAACGCGCTTTTTTGCGTCTTTCTAGCCCTTTTAGTTTTCTAGTTGGGAGGGGGGGGGTGTCTAAACACCCCCCCCCCGGCACGGCGAAGTTGGCGCCGAGCACCGGCACGGCGCGGGTTAAAGGGAAATAATGACCTTTTGATTTTGTTAGCAACAATTTCTTAGGCTACCGTTATGGTTTTAAAATTATTTTATTTAAATTTAAGAATTAAATCAAATTATTCCCAAATTCAAAGTTGTAAGTTTGGAAAAAATACAAAACAAGTAGCTTGTGTACTTCATGAAGGTCATTGACAAATTCGTCCTTCCCTACCATTGTTTACATCGAGTGCGGCATTTTTGGAGGCTCTGTGACGTTTCCGATCAAACTGAGCGCTGCTCGGACACACGCTAGTAGCGCTAGTAGCGCTTTCGTTCTCCATGGCAACCAGGCGTCAGCCAATCAAAAGCCAGAAAGAGAATACGTTCTGGCTTTTCATTGGCTCACGCCTGGTTGCCATGGAGAACGAAAGCGCTACTAGCGTGCGTTCGAGCAGCGCTCTGATCCGTGAAGCAATCCGTGAAGCATCTGTGATGCATGACTGACTATCAGTATAAGTCATTAATAACAACAACATGCAGACTATACCAACTCAAATAAAATAAGGGCGCAATGAATTGAACCCCAGGCAAGCTAGTATTCGCAAAGCACTCGGCACTGCGCCACAATAGCAAAAGGTGAGGGAAATGCATATTGGATACAATATTATTACGTCACAAGTTTCTGAAGTGTCAACTACTATGAAATACAGTGATAAAATACTTTTAATAATGATTAACAAGAAAATTCAAACTTAGAAACAATAATTTGAATAAGTCTTTAATTAGCTTTCAACTCAAAATCAGATATATTTTGCAATGCTACACAAGAATGGCACCAGTGACGTCATTAACAAAGCCTGCTACGGGACTTGGGTATACTAATCAGGAACAACTCGCCACAATGGTTAAAGGGAAATAATGACCTTTTGATTTTGTTAGCAACAATTTCTTAGGCTACCGTTATGGTTTTAAAATCATTTTATTTAAATTTAAGAATTAAATAAAATTATTCCCAAATTCGAAGTTGTAAGTTTGGGAAAAATACAAAACAAGTACCTTGTGTACTTCATGAAGGTCATTGACAAATTCGCCCTTCCCTACCATTGTTTACATCGATTGCGGCATTTTTGGAGGCTCTGTGACATTTCCGATCAAACTGAGCGCTGCTCGGACACACGCTAGTAGCGCTTTCGTTCTCCATGGCAACCAGGCGTCAGCCAATCAAAAGCCAGAAAGGGAATACGTTCTGGCTTTTCATTGGCTCACGCCTGGTTGCCATGGAGAACGAAAGCGCTACTAGCAACAACTCGCCACAATGGTTAGGTGCGCCGAGAAGCATGACAATGCTTTGTAAACAAATCGCCGACGCTAAATAGGTCGCCGTCGATGTGCATCGATGAGCTTCCGATTTAATTGCCAGTTTTGTGTTATTGTTTGTTAGTTTTTTGGGGAAAAATTATTATTTTTCATGATAATATAAAGCATAGTGTTATATATAGCCACATACAAATTATACAATACTAATGTTGAAAACAAATGAATTTATTTTCAAAAATTGAGGGTCGCAACCACTAACTATGCCGCCGTTGATGTGCATCGATGAGATTTTATCGACATTTTTTTTCCAATCGCTGTTAGTTTTAGAAGATCGCCGGGCATATAATCACAACAAGCAGAACGCACAATATATTTTCCACTCCATTGCGTTAAAAAAAACAATACGGGAAAAGCACGCAGTTTGATGAGGACCAAAAGGACTTGCAAGTACCGGTCGTTAAAAGTGTGGAACGTTTATCAACTTTAACTTGAAATATCTTTCGGTAGGAAAGTTTTCATGCAAAAATGTGATGAATTTACAATATATTTTGGTCTCGTCTGGCGATTTCAAGTGCTAACTCCATTTTTGTGGAAAAGGTCATTATTTCCCTTTAACTATGGGATGCATCGTAAGACCCTTTTGGGGTTGATGTTGGGTGGTTATTTGCTACATTTCCACGAAATTTGAGCGAATTCGAAGGGGTCGTCGATTTGTGAATATCTGCCCAGACC